>CABFPE010000838.1:220341-233023 GCA_900660155.1 Hofstenia miamia
TTGCTTGATGATGTGGTTGAAAATAGAGAGTTTTTTTGGCAAACTCATCCAGACGATGCTCTATGGTTAAAATTCATTTGTCTTTAGTGATTTACCATTCAGGCGCAGGTAGGGGAGAGCTTGCAACTCCAGAAAATGTTTGCATATTAATGGCGTTAAGGAGTGCCTTTGTGTTGGCAATACTTCAACAGCAGAGTATGCTAACAGTTCCTCCTCAGCCACACATTGTCTGCTCAATGACTGTGATAGGTATGATCACACCATATTTGGCGGCTTTTCTCTGCATCACTGAGAGCTTGTTATATCTGCACTCAGGATAGTTCATTTTCTCAAAGTTAAATAGGATCTCCGTCTTGGTGTGCACATCATAGTGGGCCACTAATTCAAAGAATTGCTGTGTTGACCCAGGGTCACAGTGGATCAGGTGGCTTGTGCATTGTTGAACTCAAGAGACGGGAATTTCATTTCAGATGTGGCTGACCACATATACTTGCAGAGGGTCTCTGAAAATATGTTGAAGTCAGCAAAGGCAACACCCAAGTGGTTAACAATCATCTGAGGTGGAAGGCACCCTAATGGACTACTAGTGCCAATAAGGCAAGCATAAAACTTTTCAAATCTTTCCATGGCCTTTTTGATCTTTCCAGGAGAAGATGGAGGCAAGCATGAATGGAGCAGCCAGTTCTTAATCTTCCATGCAGCAGGGCAAATGGCCAGCTCATGCATGCATTTCTTGGTGAGGCGTTCTTGGGCATTTTGGTAGAGAGGCAGTTCAATGTGCAGATCTTGTGTCAGAAAAATGGACAAGAACCAAAAGGCTCCACAAGACTGAATGGGTGGCACAAACTTCTCAGAAAACAAGTGTTCAGCAAAATTTTGACGATCTTTCATAGTGTAGGCTATGCGCAGCTCCATGAGGAGCCTCTTGACAAATCTGGAGTATTTCTATCTGCCTTGAGATTAGTCCAAATCTCATCAATTTTGGCTAGAGTTGCAGTGCTTTGGGAGAATGCAAAACTTATGTGCATGTTAGTGAGTAAGGCAAGACCAGGCCAGTTAGCTTTTGCAACTGGGTGATGGCATCTATGATTAGCCATGTGTCAACTGCAAGGTGATGGGTAGGTATTTTCTTACACAAAAGAAGGTCAGTGTAAATTAGCTAGGTTACTGAAAAGATACTGAACTGGTACATGCTTGTGGAATGATAGTAGTGAGTGTAGAGGATCTTGAAATTTTCCACCCTAAAGTGGAGGTTGATGACATCACCAGATGAATGTTCTCAACCTTTGCTAGCCAGTATGCTATTTCAATTTTCTTTATGACCTTGGGCTGGTTGACTTTACTGACTTGGAAAAAGTACACAATGAGTAAATTCTCAAAATTCTCAAATTTCTGAATAGCACACTTGTTGTTAAGTAGCTGGCACAAGTGTGTTAAACTAAAATCTTCATCAAACATGGTGTGGACCATACTTTGCCAGTATGGTCACTTTAATCCTCCATGCACTTTGGAGTTGTAGCATATGATGCTATTGATCTTTGGTCTACATTATGCATCAATGACAAAGGGAATGAAGTCCACTGCACAAGTGAGATTCTTGGTGTTGTACATCCAGTGTAATTTGATCTTAGTTTCCTCCAATAAGTTGTTGTGTACAAAACTAATTGCCTTAGGGGTTGTGATAAAGTATAAATGTAAATTTTTGTCTCCTACCTTAGAGATCTTATGTTGCTGTTCTTTGTTTCTCTGGGACCTAACACTGGTAGAGGCAAGTGATGAAGGGCTGGGACTAGAGGGGGTTATTGAGTCACTATGAGGCATTTGAATGTTAGTACTTAATCCAGCAAAAGGCACTCTCAAGGGGATATTTGGCGCCCCAAGTAGTTCTCCTAGGTCCACTCCTGAGGGGCTATTTGGGCCCCAAGTAGTCGCGTGGTCTGCTACCTTCCTATCTTGTGGTATACACTCTCCTCTTCTTGATGAGGAGTGTCATCTTGGCTCTGTTCATCATGGGGTTATGTCTTTGCCTTACTTGTTTTCTCATGGGCGGCTGGTTCTCAGTTTGTTTCATCTGATATAGCTTGGTTCCTAAACATAAAGATTAATTAAGTTCCCAATCTTGGGTATTTAAGTGATCTAAATACTCTTGGTCCCTAACTCTATGTCTAGGCAAAATATGAGTAGCAGTAATGTTGCTACTATTACCAAGGTTATTGTTGTACTCAACCTCAGAGAGGTCGTCTTCCTCACACTCAGTGAGGTTAGTATAATTCTCAAGTTCATTCACTCTGTCATTAACAAGTGAAAATTCACTATTAGGGGAGAAGACAACATTGCTAATATCTTTAACAGTTCATTTGAGTCATTGGAAATGGGCGACTCTCCCATTATTTACTAAAATCTAACACCTTTGTAATGGTAAACAGGCCCTGTCAGTTGGTTGCGAGTTTCCACACTTGATTTGCATCAGTGATCTGGCAAGGAAAATATGCAAAAACCTTGTGAGACTCACCATACAGCTTGTGATTAAAATTTCACCATTGACGGATAATGGATTGATTAGTGTTCCAACAGATAGTTAAGTGTACTTTTTGAAATTCATGTAACATATGATTAACAAAATTCTCTAATGTGGGTTTGTTATAATCCAGAAACATAATGGAAAGGGGCGTACTCGCCTCTCAGCCAAACATGGCCTTAAAAGGGCTGACCTTAGTAGCTGTATG
The DNA here is from genome assembly GCA_900660155.1 of Hofstenia miamia. NCBI lineage: Eukaryota > Metazoa > Xenacoelomorpha > Acoela > Hofsteniidae > Hofstenia > Hofstenia miamia. The sequence goes on from CABFPE010000838.1 coordinate 223,068, forward strand.
CACATCAGTGTTATAAAAATACTCTACTGCCTCAATGATGCGTTTCCAATTCCTAATGGCTGCTTGGGCAAGGGCAACTTGGATACGTTTGATAACAGTGTGGTTGAGTCTTTCAACAACTCCATTGGATTGTGGGTGATATGCAGTGGTGGACTCATGGAGTATCTTGAGCTCCTTCATCAAGGTTTCCATAAGGTGGTTTTCAAATATGGGGCAGTGATCTGAAATTGGGCGCTCCATGGGCCCAAGCTTAAGAACCCATTCCTTGACCACTTTCTCTCCAATAACCTTGGCAGTGGTGCTGTTGAGGAGCATGAGTCAAGCATACTTAGTGAAATGGTCAATAAGTATTAGGAGATAATGGTACCCCTCCTCATCATGGGAGAGTTTCTTGATGTCCATATGTACAAATTTGTTTGTGTATTTCACAGCTCTGCTATGCTGCTTGACTTGCTGCTCCAGAAAATATCTGGCTACCTGCAACAGACAAGTGGTGCATTTGTTGATTACATCCTGCACTGTAGCTCTAATACCAATAGTAACATATCTTGCATTGAAAATTCACTTGGTTTGAATGATACCTAAGTGGCCTTTCTCATGAATCTTTTGTACCAGATCTCTTTGAAAGTATTCAGGAACTGCCAGTTGACTATTTTGGCTCTGTGTGTAAAGCAGGCCTGCATCACTGTGTTTCCAATTATAGCGCCAAAAATACCTGTTGGCAATGGGGCTGAGGATGTAGTTGTAATTTTTCAGCTTGGCAATGATCTCACTTAACAATTTGTTGTAGCATTGGTGATGTACAATTTCTGTTTCAGTAATCTCCTCCTTCACCAAAATGGGGAGGATCTCATTTCCATGTTGGTCTGCTTTGATCTTGGGCAGACACTCAAAGTTGCTGAACAGGATAAACCTGAACAGTGTTCTCTCCCCAGGAGGTTTCTGAAGAATGCACTCATAGCTTGGAAGAGCAGTCCAAATGTCTGTGTTGTTGTGAAGTCTCCCTGGACAATGTTTAATGGAAAAGGTAAAATCATTCAAGTACTCAATCCACTGGGCAACAATATTAGATTTGTCCCCAGAGAATTTCTTCAGCCATGCCAGTGCTGAGTTTCTGGTGCACACAGTGAACTGGTGGCCCAGTATGAAAAAACAAAACTTTTTCAGACTCTCAACTAAAGTGAGCATTTCCGACTTGGTCATGCCATAATTTAGCTTGGCTTTTCAGAGCTTGCAGCTGAAATATTGGATGGGGCTCTTTTTCCCATCAATTATCAGACTAAGCATGCCACTGATAGCAATGGAACTGGCGTCACAGTTGATAAGGAATTCCTTTGAGTAATCTGGTGCATTTAAGCTGGAAATTCTTCTAAGTTCTCTCTTTACATTGTCAAGCTCTTCCTGCTTGACCCAGCTCCAATTAAATTCAACATTGTGCTGTAGTAGGTTAGAGATGTGCTTGGTTTTGTTAGCTAACTCTGAGATGAGGGTGCCATAGTAATTCAAGAATCCCATGAGTCATTGTACATCCTAACAAGAACAGGGATTTTATCAAAATGGTCTTTTGCATCATTCTTGATGGAGATGTGACCAGGTTCAAGAATTCTTCTGAGAAAGGTGATATGAGGCTGTAACAGAGAACACTTGTTCCCATTGATTCAAAGGCCAGACTCATATAACAAGCTAAGGGTGTGTCCAAGCCTTTGCAAATGTCAGAGAAAGTATTACTGGCCATGAGAATATTGTCCATATAGGCCATTATGCCAGGTTCAAGCACATTGGCGCCATTTCTAAGTATGTGGGTAACATAGCACTGAAATGTCACAGGGGCATTGCAGAGCCCAAAAGCCATATAATTCCACTCAAAGAGGCTGTAGGGAGTTATAAAGGCAGTCTTTGAAATATCACAGGTTTTCATTGGTAGGGTGGTACCTGCCAGTAAGCCTTTCACAATTCAAGGCAGCTGAATAACTTGATGAGTGGGAGTGGGTATGCATATATTAGTGTAACATCATTAAGCTTTTGGAAGTCAACACAGAGGTAATACTTGTCACCTTGTTTAATAAAGACAGTGGGAGCCATGTAGGGGCTATTGCTAGCTTGGATAATGCCACTTTCTATGAGGTCCCTTAAGATTTTTTTGTACCCTTCCTGAAGGTTTTCCAGTACTCTTCTGATGGGCAAGCATATTGGATGATTGGGGATCTGAATGTTTTCACTCAGCTCCACCAGATTGTGGATGGCTGTTAGCATTGGTGAGCAGGCAGTGGCCTGAAATTCCAGATGAACCAGGGTTGCAACAAGCCTTAGTTGAGACAGATCTATTGTAACCAAAGAATCAGAACTATTTAGAACAGTAACACACGTTTTTCCTTTAGAACTCAGTTTATTACAATTGTTAAACTAATAGCTCTGGTCAAATGACACACTCTCTCAAAAATGCATAGAAATAAATGGGATTATATGCACACTAATACATCTAAATATACTAAATTCTATTTATTTACTTGTAGTAAAATTTAAAAAAATTGATAGCTTTGATATTAAATTCATATAGTATTACTTCAAAATTTAAATCTAAATATAATTGCTCAAAAAAGTTTTCAATTCTTGAACAATTATTGAATACCAAATTCATGTATTTTACAAATTCTGTAGTCTAATTTGATCATTGCAAGTGCATCTGAAATGAACTGTATTTGTTTGGAATCATTCCCTTCAGTTATGTAGTCTACCTAAACAATAGAGGAAAATAATGTACACAATTCACATTTTTTATATTAAAACTATATACACTTTAGCAGAGTGTAAAATAAATGTATAGGAAAATTTTATATAACATTATATATTTTTCACATTTTACAATTCATATTTTTCTACTATTATACATGTGCCCAAGGGCACCAATGTAATAAAAGACTAGATTTTAACCCAACACAAACTGTTATTTTATAACCAAAATCATTAAAAAACGTTTTTTTAATGTTAATTTTTGCTTAAATTTCCAGACAAAAGGGCTTTTTATAACCAATGAATAACTGGTTTTAGTTCAATTTTAAACCTAATTAAAACAAATTACATCAAAGACTATTATTTTATATCAAAAAATGTTTATAATCTGCTTAAATCTGTTTATTTTTATCATAATTTTGGTCATTATAAACCAATGTATAACCAGTTTAATCTAGCATCATCCAACAAATCTAGCTGCTAACAAAAGATAGTAAGTAAAAGAAACTAAGATCAAATTTAGAAATATGATTAAAAAATATGTCATAAAAATGTGTGATTAACTTAGATTAGTTTGTATCATGCAACCAAGAAATAACAGTAAAATTTATTATAATTAGTATCTGTTGATTCTACTAATTTGGTAAAATGAAGGGGGGAATTCATTTCCATTATTTTTGCAATCTTGGCAGATGATCATTTAAAATTTAAATTTGACAGATAATTTTTTTGAGAGTTAACTATAAATACAGTGAAATTTATTTAACAATTGATAAAGAAATTTCTTTGGATTTCTTATATTTAACTTTTATTACAGTTTGATTAGTTAATACAATGTTCAGCTAAATGGTTGGTGTTCAGTAGTGGTGAGGATCCCATAACAGGGATGATTCAAGGTTTCTTGCTTCAAGCCAAAACCTGCACTTATTGTAACATCCTCCACCTGGCCCTATTTGTACAGTGTATTACCGTTAATAACTATCACTTGATAAATGGCGGGTGAGGATTTACTAAGTTCATAAACTGGGAGACATTTTCTCTTTATTTAACTAGTTAGGTTAACTGAGTACTAATCATCATTGTTTAGGTGACAAAGCCATATATTCATTATTTGGCAATTCTTGCATTATTATATGTGGTCTGGACCAAACTGTTTTTAATTTGCGGAATTGATTCATGTCTGTTAGTTTCATTGGTGCGAATGCGTAGACTTTATCGCCTACTTCGTGCCTGTAAATTTTTTTATTATAGTTACTATAGTCAGTGTATTGCATTATTAGTGGTGTAGCTGCCTCTCAGCCGAACATTGCTTTAAATGGGGTAATTCCCGTCATTGAATGTACCAACGTGTTGTAGAAATATTCTATCATCTTGATCACCTCTTGCCATCTATTTCCGCCAATCCTCATTGTTGTTACTCTTATTAATTTTATAAGAGTTCTGTTTAGTCTTTCCACTGCACCATTTGCCTGCAGGTGGTATGCTGTAGTCCTTTCGCTAACTATCTCTAGCATCTTTGCCATTTCCTGAAATAAGCCGCTTTTGAATTGTGGTCTTTTATCTGATATGATCGTTTCCATTGGCCCAAATCGCAATGTCCACTCCTTCATTACTATTTCCACTGTGGTTTCTGCAGTTGTGTTCTTCAAGTTATCCACCATCACTAATAGAAATTGATATCCTTCATTGCCTTTTGATAGTTGTTCCAAGTTGATGTGAACTATTTCATTCAGTTGTGTGGTGATTATTTTTTCTCTGTGTTGGGAATCGGTGGTTATTATGTAACAAACATTTAGTGCATTTGTTGATGATGTCTTTGATTACTGCTGTTGTTATAAATTGCCCATTAAACATTTTCTCTGTTTGTGTTATTCCTAGGTGACCTTTTTCATGTATCTGCCATATAAGATCTCTTTTGAAATACTCTGGTATCACAATCTGATTGTTTTGTCCTTCAACATACAGCAACCCATTTTGGTTTGTTTTCCACTTATAACATTCGAAGTAGCTTGCTGTTAATTTTGATAGTGTCACCTGGGATTCTTTCAGTTTCCTTATTATCTCATTGAGGATTACGTCGTCCTGTTGTTTCTCTATAATCTCCTTCTCAGAGATTTCCTCCTTTATTATTATTGGTAGTACCATTTGAGCTTTCTTGTCTACGTTGATCTCTGGTAGCTCGTCATATTGGTTATGTGGTAGAAATTGGAATTGCTGCTTTTCCCCCATCTATCTTTTCCGCATCTCTTTGGTACTCTGGCAATGACGTCCAGAAGTCTGCATTGCTGTGTAGAGTGCCCTTCCAATGCTCTATTGTGAATGTAAATTCATTAAGATATTCTATCCATCAGGATATGATGCCCAATTTATCTGCTGAGAATTTTTTTAGCCATGCAAGGCCACTGTTTTCTGTGTGTACTCGGAATTCTTTCCCGATTAGAAAATGTCTGAACTTCCTGATACTCTCGACTAGAGCTAACATTTCTACTTTGGTGGATCTGTAGTTCTNAAATCGCCCATTAAACGTTTTCTCCATTTGCATTATTCCTAGGTGGCCTTTTTCATGTATCCGCCATATAAGATCTCTTTTGAAACACTCTGGTATCGCAATCCGATTGTTTTTTCCTTCAACATACAGCAACCCATTTCAGTTTGTTTTCCACTTGTAGCATTTGAAGTAGCTTGCTGTTAGTTTTGATAGTGTCACCTGGAGTTCTTTCAGTTTCCTTATTATCTCATTGAGGATTACATCGTCCTGTTGTTTCTCTATAATCTCCTTTTCAGAGATTTCCTCCTTTATTATTTTTGGTAGTACCATTTGTCCTTTCTTGTCTACATTGATCTCTGGTAGCTCGTAATATTGGTTGTGTGGTAGAAATTGGAATTGCTGATTTCCCCTTCTATCTTTTCTGTGTCTCTTTGTTACTCTGGCAATGAGGTCCAAAAGTATGCATTGCTGTGTAGAGTGCCCTTCCGATGCTCTATTGTGAATTAAATTCATTAAGATATTCTATCCATCAGGATACGATGCCCAATTTATCTCTTTTCTGATCAAAAAGTGTCTAAACTTTCTGATGCTCTCAACTAGGGCTAGCATTTCCACTTTGGTGGAGCCATAATTCTCCTTGCTTGCCCGTAATTTACAGCTAAAGAATTGTATTGGTACCTCCTTCCCATTTTTCATTTGTCCTAGCATTGTTCCTATGGCGACTTTGCTTGCATCACAGTCTAATATGAATAGTTCATTATAATCCAGTGTATTGAGTGATGGCAATTTTGCTAGTTCCTCCTTAATGTTATCCAGTTCCTCCTGTTCCTGCCATGTCCATATAAATGGTACTGATTTTCTCATGATTTTTGTCATTTTCGCAGTTTTCCCTGCGATATTGGGGATGAATGTGCCATAATAATTAAAGAAGCCCATTATTGTTTGGATATCTTTCTTGCTATTTGGTTTCTCTATTTTCCATATCATCTCTCTTGCATTGTCTTTCATTGATATCCTTCCTTTTTCTATCATTCTTCCTAGGAAGATGATTTTCTTCTTCAATTTCACATTTGTTGCTGTTTATTCAGAGTCCGGCTTTTCCTAGAATTGTCAATGTTCTGTCCATTTTCTCTATATGCTCTTGTACTGTATCACTTGTTATGATTATGTCATCTATGTATGCATTGATACCATCCTCCATTCTATGCGTCTTATTTTTCAGTACTTTTGTTATATATCTCTGGAATGTCGCCAGAGCATTGCATAGTCTGAACGCCATGTAGATCCACTCATACAGTCCGTACGATGTTATGAATGCTGTCTTCTTGATGTCCTCTTCTTCCATTCACACTTGCCAATAGGCCTTGCACAAGTCTAATGTTGTGAAATATTTGTGATTGCTTGATTCATACAGCATGTCCTCTATTCTTGGCAGGGGGTAGGAGTCTTTCTTCATTAACTCGTTTAGCTTTTGAAAGTCTATACATAGCTGGTATTTTTCTCATTGTTTTACAAACACTGTTGGTGCTGCGTAGGGGCTCTCACTTGGTCGTATGATTTTATTGTCTATCAATTCTTTGAGTATGCGATTGTATTCGTCTTTCATTTGTTTGGGAACTCTTCTACAGGGGAGTTTTATTGGCTTGTCTGTGGTTGTTACTATCTTGTGTTTCTTGCCTATTGCCTGTCCCACACTTATCTCTCCATAATTAAATATCAGTTTATGTTTCTCTACCATCTCTCTTAATTGTTGCATCTTGTTTTCATTCAGGTGCTGGTAGTTCTTGCTCTCAATGTCTGGGATTTTGTATTCGTCATTGATTGCTTTCATCCCAATGCCCTTGAATCAGCCCCTGGGAGTACTTGTGACTTGGATGGTGTTCGTCCACTTGCCCTTGAATCGGCCATGTGGAGTACTTTACACTTCCACTTGTAAGCCCTCGAATTGACCATACAAGTTGTCGGCTCCATCTTTGTCTTCCAATGCTTTCCAAATCAATCTAATGTTTGATTTCACATATTTCCCAAATATCCTGATGTGCAACTTCTTTAGGTTTACATTCTGATTTGTTGGGTTGAGAATTGGTATTTTACCCCTTCCATTCTTTACTGCACATATGCTCAACAGCATCGACACCCTTTTTGTGTTTATCCGTTTGTTTTCATATATCATTACATTGGCTGTAATTGCTTCTTCTGTTCTGATCTCATACATCTTCCATTGATGCGGCTGCAAATGTATATCTTCTTGTAATTTGAATGTGATTGTTTTGTCTTTGCCCTGTTCTTCTTTGATCTTGATCTCTTCCTCTTTGACTTTGATAGTTCTATCTGCATAATTGATAATGCAGTTGTTTTTTATGAGGAAGTCATCTCCCAAAATTTTTTCATATGGTAGCATGTTATTGTGCATATCCACTACTACTAATGATTGCTCAAACGTCATTCTTGCCACTCTTAGCTGCACTGCTTCCAATGTTCCCTTTGTATCAATATATTTGCTGGATGCATTTATGAGTCTTATTTTGCACTTGGTGAGATCCTCTCTTGTAAAACCTAACTTTGTTGTGCAGTTGTCTGTAATTATCAAAGTTGCACTCCCGTGTCAATGGTTGCTTTTATCATTATTCCATTAACAGATATTGTCATTGTGTTCACTGTATCCATGTTCGCCATAATCATTATTGATGCGTGGTTTTTAAGAATCAGAGCTCCATTTAGTTTTCTGATTCTTCTTCAGTTTGGGGTTCTCCCTCTGATTCTGTTAAGTCTTTGTCTTCAAAGTACCCTTGCTCTTCTCCAATCATGTTTATTTCTTTGTGGCACTCATCTCTTTTGTGTCCTTTCTTCCCACAATTATAACATTTCACATCTTTTTCGCAGACCTTCTTCGTTTTTCCATCTCTGGTTTTTATTCTTATCGTTTTTTCCTGTTTGTCTGTTTCATACATTTTTGTTGTGTTCTTTGGTTTAATGTTGCTCCTCCATGTTCATGTTTCTCTGTGACATGCTGCTTTTTTGTTTATCCTCACGTTGTTTTTTATCATGGCTTGTATGTCCACTGCCTTTCTAATCATCTTCTCTAGTTTATCGTCTACGTCACACTTAATTTCAAATTGTGCCCTTATGTTGTCAGGCATCCCTTTGCAAATATGCGAGAAGAGGTCATATTTTGAGTATCAGTTTTCTCTTGAGCTTAGTGTAACCAACCTCTCAACCTGTTGTATGTAATTGTGAATGGTGTCTGTCTTCTTCATTTTCGTTCCATTTAGGATTATCCTATATTGATTTTTGAAACTTTCATTTCCATAATATTTGATGAAATCACCAATTAGTAGTTCATAGTCTGTTTTCATTTCAGGATCTAGCAGCAGGTAATGCTGCGCTGCTGCTCCCTTCAAGTATAGGGGGAATCTCGCTGCTGCTGAGTGTTGACTAACTTTACTTTCTGCCATTGTTAGCTTGAACATTTGGAGCCATTCCCTGAAAGTTGGGTTGTAACCATCTACTCTGCATTAAATTTTGGTAGTGTGGCTTTACAAGGGATCATGTTGTTTCCCAATTCTTGGTTTAGTATTGAGTTACTGNGCTCCATTTAGTTTTCTGATTCTTCTTCAGTTTGGGGTTCTCCCTCTGATTCTGTTAAGTCTTTGTCTTCAAAGTACCCTTGCTCTTCTCCAATCATGTTTATTTCTTTGTGGCACTCATCTCTTTTGTGTCCTTTCTTCCCACAATTATAACATTTCACATCTTTTTTGCAGACCTTCTTCGTTTTTCCATCTCTGGTTTTTATTCTTATCGTTTTTTCCTGTTTGTCTGTTTCATACATTTTTGTTGTGTTCTTTGGTTTAATGTTGCTCCTCCATGTTCATGTTTCTCTGTGACATGCTGCTTTTTTGTTTATCCTCATGTTGTTTTTTATCATGGCTTGTATGTCCACTGCCTTTCTAATCATCTTCTCTAGTTTATCGTCTACGTCACACTTAATTTCAAATTGTGCCCTTATGTTGTCAGGCATCCCTTTGCAAATATGCGAGAAGAGGTCATATTTTGAGTATCAGTTTTCTCTTGAGCTTAGTGTAACCAACCTCTCAACCTGTTGTATGTAATTGTGAATGGTGTCTGTCTTCTTCATTTTCGTTCCATTTAGGATTATCCTATATTGATTTTTGAAACTTTCATTTCCATAATATTCGATGAAATCACCAATTAGTAGTTCATAGTCTGTTTTCATTTCAGGATCTAGCAGCAGGTAATGCTGCGCTGCTGCTCCCTTCAAGTATAGGGGGAATCTCGCTGCTGCTGAGTGTTGACTAACTTTACTTTCTGCCATTGTTAGCTTGAACATTTGGAGCCATTCCCTGAAAGTTGGGTTGTAACCATCTACTCTGCATTAAATTTTGGTAGTGTGGCTTTACAAGGGATCATGTTGTTTCCCAATTCTTGGTTTAGTATTGAGTTACTGTATTTGGGTTTCAAGTGTTTCATTGTCCCTTCTTCTTTTCGCAGTTGTTTGGTTATCACTTTTGTGATTTTGTCTATGAATTTCTTTTTCTCCACCTCATTCTCATTGTCTGAAGAATCTTCTTCCAATAAGTGATCATTGAGTGGTGATGCTTGTAGTTCGCATTCCTTTCTGCCTATGAACTGAAAGTTGTGGGAATGTATCTTTTCTTGTCGTTCTTCTTTGTTCAGTTGCAATAGTCTCAGTTTATCTTTTAGATGAGCTATTTCTTCT
>CABFPE010000838.1:263102-273896 GCA_900660155.1 Hofstenia miamia
CTACTGGGATGAGTAATCAATCAGTTCATACTTGTCTGAAAACTCTTAGATGGCATCCATATAAACTCCAAACAGTTCAATCTCTATGTGAAGAAGATTATAGGTGTCGAAATGACTTTGCAGAAAGAGAATTTGAAAGAATTAAGGATGATAAAAATCGTTTACAAAATCTTACTTTCTTTGATGGAGCATATTTCCATCTGGATGCGAAAGTGAACCGTCACAACTGTCGATACTGGGCTCCTAAAAATCCTCACTGGTATTCAGAAAAACCTTTGCATTCTCCTAAAACAATATTTTAGGCTGCAATTTCTAACCAAAAAGTGCATAGTTCTTACTTTTTCGACGAAATAGTAACAAGTGAAGCCTATTTAAGGATGTAAAAGGATTAATTCTATACAGGATTGTCAAGAAAAAAAAAGAGAACAATGATATTTATGCATGATGGTGCTCCACCTCATTGGTGATGCATTGTAACAAGCCTCCTTGATCAAAGTTTCAAAACTGATGGATGGGACAAGCATCACCTACATTGCCATGACCTCCACGATCTCCTGATTTGACTCCCTCTGATTATTTCATCTGGTGTTTTATTAAGTTACATGTGCATGCAAAATAATCAGACAGTATTGATGGACTCAAAGAGCGTATAAGACATGATTTTACCTTTTATAACCAAAGATATGCTTCAGGCAGTTTTTGAAAATTATCAAGGTCAATGTTTGATAGATAATGAAGGAGAACATATTGAACTTTATAAAACTGATCATAATTAATGCTAATAGTGCTATTTGTTGAAATAAATTGTTTTTGTATTTATCCTTTTTTATTTATTTTTCATTTAAGAATTAAATCGTGACCTTTAGATTTTACACCCTATATATATATNGTAAATAGTTTGTTTTTTTTAGATTTATTTTAAGTATCTTTAGTTTGTAGATTTGTACATCATTTTTATATATATTTTTATAAATATGTATTTGTTGTACTGCTATAAAAATGAAATAAACATATAATATATATATATATATATATATATATATATAATATGTTTATTTCATTTTTATAGCAGTACAACAAATACATATTTATAAAAATATATATAAAAATGATGTACAAATCTACAAACTAAAGATACTTAAAATAAATCTAAAAAAACAAACTATTTACAAATAAAAAAGATTAAAAGGAAAACAGTTAAACTTAAATTTTTCCCCTGGAATTTTTGAATGTCCGTATTTATATTGGTTTGTTAACAAATTTTCCTTCAATAGTTTCATAAATGTTCTTATATTATGTTCTCTTCTTATCTGTAGTGGTGACTTGTTCTAATATTTACAAACTGTAGGTGTTAAGGCGTCTCTCCAAAACTTATTCCCTACATTTACTTCGCATGTAAATTTATTTCTTTTCTTATTTACCCTAAAATTTTTGAACAATTTGAAATATTTTTATTAAACTTGCATTCATAGCATAATAAATTGGTGATAACATGTTTAATATTTGCAGGGATTTTCCTGTTTGACGTATGTTGATGCCAGGGGCTTCCATCTGGGGGGCATAGGAAAGAAATCTCCCTGAAAAAATTTGGGGTTCAGCAATGTGGTGTACACAGAGCCATTGAGGTCATATGCTATATGTCAAAAAGATTAACTTTTAAGAAACGATGTGGATGGTCCAACTAGAATCAAAAATCATATTTTCTTCTCAAAATGGTTAGTACATATTAAAACTTGTACCCACTTTCTATCAGTTTTTTGCCTGCAGTGCTTATATTTGCAAATTTGTTTAAAAATATTGTATATTGTTTTGATCCAAGGCATTGGCGAAACCTAGCCCCCTCTTTAAGAGCAGAATGAACCTATTACTAATTATATTTTTTAGTTAAAAGATAAATAAATGGTCAACGGCCCTTTTTAAATAACTTTCATATCAAATTCAAATTGCAATAAACAAGAATTCCGCTACACGTTAAATTTAACGTGAATTGGGTTTGAATTTATTTCCACACTTGAGTACCGGTATTTAAAGATGAAGGAATTCAAACAAGTGAATGATTACAAATTACAAATAACCACTGATTGGCTAGATGTTTACATTACTAACATTTAATTGCCCGCCAAATCAACATCATTATTAGGCGTTATTAGGCATTAAACAGTTCATGCTGTTACATTTATATAAGGAACGTGGAAGTGAGCATTATTTTAGACTATTTTAGTGGGTGAAGCAGTTAGTAGCAGTAAACCAGACAAGCTCATAATGTGTCATGTGCACAACACGCAGCCCTGGTTGAACGCATTTATGAGACTGCTATTGCAAAGGGGGCTCATCAACGCTAGACAAAAGCTGTGAAATATGGGCGTTAGTTTACTAATGCTTATGGCCAACAAGAAACATAGTTTCTTAGTCAGCCTTAATAATGGCTGCATATGGTTAGTTGAGACATGTAGTTATATTAAGGTCATGTATCTTAAATCATATTTCTCAGCTAGGTTAACTGAATATATAAAATAGATATAAGATCATATTTCAGTTGATAGTTTCACTGGTTGTTGATATTGGATCTAAATATGACATTTGTGAACCACCATCATCAAGGGGAGATAATTTTGATGAGAGAGCCAAGCAGCTCTAATAGGAAGTAATAGATGTTTTGTAGTGCTAAACAACCGTTTCAACAATGATAATTACAATGTCATAAGAGTGGCAGAGAGTCTCAATCCATACATTTCTTGCGTGAATGTGACTTACATAATGCTCTTGAATGATTTTCTAGAAAATCAGTGTATATTTGAGAGATTGTTGATGTAGTTTTTGATTTGCTATATGCTATAAATGCCGACTTTGTTTATCTCAGAATTTTAATTTAATTATTTCGTTTCTTTTATATATTTGTTCAAATTTTGCATTAGATATTTGAAAACTGAAATTGATAAATTTAACAATAGCTGCAAAAAGGAGTGACTGCATTATACATTTTTACAGTAAATAAACTATTAAAATATATTAATTAGATTAGTTTGCATTTGTTTCAAGGGTTTTAATCATTTTAGTACACGAATTATTTCGTAATAGCATATTGTTCATTGCTCCTCAGACTGATTAAATCAGTGTTTTTCTAATAATAATTTGGGTATTGAAAAAACTTATATTTGTATTTTACTGGTTCCACCTCTGCTAGAATTCTCTCAGAAACAACTTCATGTCCCTCTTTACTATGAACTTGTTCTGATCTAACAAGTTATGTATTTTGTTTGAATGTTAAATTATCATTGTTTTTTGGATTATTTTTATCAAGCTGTTGGCAAACTTTTATAGGTCCTGTTATGTTGTGACTTATTTTTTGAGTGAGAATCTCTAGGTTTGTTGGGGAAATTTTGAGTTGGGAAGCTTAAGTTAACTCAGTAAACACATGTTAATGTTATGTAAATATCTATACTAATATTTTCACAATATTTTTTATACAAATTTGATAGTGTATCACCCCCTTAACGAAGTGCTTTTTCTATAAAAATACATTTTTGATATCAAATTTTTTAAGGTGACATTTTCTGCAAAATTATTTTTACTTTTAGGTTATGCGCGAGGAGGATAAAAAGTATTACAAATACAAATGCCTAGAATGCAGTTCAATTGTAGAAGATAAAAAATGGCACAGGCACTGTAAAACCAAACATCGTAATTTGGGGTCATCTGATACTAGTGTTGCGACCTCGTCTACAAGCATTCAGTCAATCAATCAACCAATAGTTATTTCCAATATACTGGCTAGTACTGATATATCATCAACATGTATTGAACAACCACTACCTCTCACACTCAATGAAGAGACAATAGATATTACTGATACATCCAATAATGAATCAGAAATTGTCATATGTGATGGTGAAAATGAGTTGTGGGGACTGGATTTTACCCATAGATCTACTGATACGCTACATCTATCTGCAAGTGTTTCTTCACAATCCACGGAATCTTTCACATACAATGATGAGTCAGTGGAACCTTTCATGCACAATGATGAATGTATGGAAAATTCTGCTATATCTAATGCATTCCTTAGTCAAGAGTTAGCAAATACCGTTTTTAAGAGTCCTTTGGATCCAGCAAATTTCATAGATTGTCAAATAGATAGTACTGCTATCAATTGTATAATGATGTCACTCCACATTCATACAAAATATGATATGAAGTTATCAAATAATAAGGTCATTGTCAAACCCAATTGGTTCTAATAACAGCTACCAGACCAAACACACTAAGCTTTGATCGTGAGGCACTTTTTGTGTTTATTGCATCACCTTTAGCGGCCCTAGTGTCTCAAGTATGTAGACAAGAACTGGATGTTGTGACTTTAACAAAACTGTGAGTAACATAGAAAGACATCAGTTGATCATCATAATTCAGAGATTGCTAAGGTTAGATGGTCATCCAAGATTAGGATTGAAGATTTTTTTTGGAAATCAGCATTAATATCTGGAATGATCAAGTTAATCATAATCGTGCAGTTGTTTGTGTTATGACAGATGTTGTGAAGTTTTTAACAAAGGAAAATATGGCATTCCTTGGATACAAATCCTCTGAAGCGAAATTCATTAACCTATTTAAACTACTTGCAAAATATGATGCCTCAGCAGCAGCTTACATTAGTAAACTTGATGAAAAGACCTGCAAACCTGAGTTAAATTTTTTGTCTCACAGGAATCAAAAGCATCTCTTACATTCAATGAAATTGTTGGTACAGCAAACCATGGTATGTTCAATTAAAAATCAAGCAGCATTTTCTTTAATTTTTGACGGAACTACAGATGTTAGTAAGAAGGAGGTTTGTGCTGTAGTAGTCAGAGTAATCGAAAATACAAGTAATAGTAGTATGCCTGTGCCACAAGAAAGACTCTTTGAGGTATTTACAACTGGTCAATCAACAGCTGCTGTTCTAGAGGATAAGATTGTAGGTATATTTTTAAAATGGGATATTCAGTGGTCATCCTTAATCTCTCAGTGCTTCAATGGTGCATCTAATATGAGAGGTGAAATGAATGGTCTTACAGCCAAACTGTCTGTTAGGTCTCCCAAAGGCTTTGTACAATTGGTGTTATGCACACTGTTTAAATCTAGTTATTGAGTGCATGATAGAGGGTTGCATTCCAGTTAGAAATGCAATTGGAATTACCCAAGAGTTTTACATTTACTTTGGTGGCTGTGTAAGTCAGGAAACTTTTGTCAAGGCACAGGCTCATCATAGATATAAGAAGACATTAATCATACCAGTAAAACAACTAGAACTTGGAGAAGTGTAGAAGATGCCATCATGGTCATTATATGCATGTGTGATGAAATAATAACTGCCTTAAGCAACCTATCAGAAAGTGCAGATGCAGAGACTGTTGTTGGCGCTAATGGTCTACCTCACCAACTGAAAGACTTTACTTTCATTTTATCAATTTTCATTGTTGACGATATCCTTAAGCAAACAAGACATGTTTCTCAAATCTTTCAAGTTATCTCCTTAGACCTTGCGATTGCGGCTAACTCCATAGAAGCTTTAAAGTGTAGCCTGAGTTCTTGCTTTGAGCCAACTCATTTTAATGACGTGCTTGAAGGTGCCGGAAACTTTGCTGCCAAGCGACATATTGATATAATCTTGCACAATCACCGCCAATGAAAAAGATTGTATGCTGATAGGTCAGTTTTTCATGAAGACTGATCACCTGATACCTTTTTTTTTGTTGATGCTTTTATCCCCACTAGATTTAATTCTCACTGAAATATGATTGGCACTTCTCAAATACTACCTTAGCTGTAGCAAGAAGTATGATGGCCTTTTCAGCTGGACGCTTAGTTGATGCAAATAATTATAGTTTGAATGATGTGGAGGCATTCTGTTGGCAGTACAATTTAGATGCTGTTCAAGTCTTCAGAGAGTTAAATTATTTCAAAACAGTTTACTTCGTCAATCACAAGTTGGTTGACATGACTGATGTTATACCCTCTATTACATCAATAGAACTACATGTTGATATCAGTGAAGACAGCAATGATGCTGATGAAGACAACTCGTCAAGAAACCTTTGGTTAAAACATACATTTTTAAAACCATATTGGCTTATTGTTCAGCTTTCTGGATTTGAAACTTTGAACACTGCATATAAGTATCTGGTTGTAATTGCTATTGCCAGTTCAACAGCAGAGCGCACAATGTCAAAGGTCAAAGTTGTAAAAGCTCAGTTACACTAAACCATTATGGATGACTATTTTTGAGCTTTGCTCATACTTTCATGTGAGAAAGATATCATTGACTCACACGGATGATATCATTAATTCATTTGCTCAAGAGTCGACAGTTTTAAAGAAACACCTTGTTTTAAAGTGAAACATTTGATGCATTTGTAATTTTAGTTAAACATTAATAACATCAGTGAAGCATTTTCTTATTATTTTTTCTTTCTACGGAAGTATCTCTAGCCAATAGTTGCTTTTTTAGTTGCTACTTTGAGACTATTTTTCCCTTGCTAAGCCACATACATCAGACTAGACTATCATGTCTCCTGTATCACTATTTTTCAAGATTTTGCGGTTTATTTAGAGAGCGAATGAGGGGGGAGGTCAATTCTCCCATGGCAACTTGGGGGGATGGAAGCCTTTGGTTGATGCTAAGCATTGCACACTTTGACCAATTAAATATTCTATTTGTGCGCCTTTGCTTATCATTAGATATATTATTCAGAATTATGCATGCATACTTAAATTGACTATACACCAGTGCTTCTACAATGACCTTACTTTAAATAATATTTCTTATGTGTTTTAGATAATGCACTGCACTTGCCATTCTGCTGATTTTGTTGTTTATAAATGTTTCAAAGGTAAAATTTCTATCAATTTGTGCTCCTAAATATGTCACAGAATATGCATTTTTTACTGATGGATTATTTGGAGAAGCCTTCAAAGTGATGTTATTGCTTATGATATTTAATGTTTAGGCGTGAAAATGGTAAATTGCGTCTTCTCTGTATTCATTGTCAGTTTATATATATATATATATATATATATATATATGTATATATATGTATATATAACCAAATCCCNAATTTTTAATTTGGGGAAATACCTGTGCAATGGAAGAGCTCATTACTTAGATATATGTAAAGGAAATCGAGATTCATTGGATTGCTATTGAGGAATTTCGCTGGTTTAGCAATGTAATAAAGATATTCTATCTGCTAGCTTGTATGAGTGGTCAGAAATTAACAATGTTCTACCAATTCAAAAATCTTAAATTTGTTTAAATTTTATTTAAGAAGAAAGTAATTGTTGTGCAAGATGCTGCTCAAAATTCAATGAATTGAATTTAATTCAAATATTTACAAATTTTTGATAAGGCAGTCAATACTTAAGAATATTGAATAAGAATTTTGTCGATTTTTATAATTGAAGGCATGTTGATAGAAAATTTGAGATAAATTACAAAGTTTTCAAGATTGAGAAACTTAGTGTAAAAACTTAGACTAGAAATTTGCAATGATTGAAATCATATTTAAATTGCTCATAGTTTTTTAAAATTTATTTCAAAACATATCATGTTAAAATATTCACGTTATATTTGATTTGTTAATTGAATTGGTAGCACAATCTTAGAAAAAATTCGTCTTTCATTCACAATCTTATAAATATGCTAAATTTTGTAAAGGAAAAACAAATGGCTACCGTTTTATATTTAACAATATAGTACAAGGAATCCGTGAGGTAAAAAATGCGAAAAACTACAGTACTGGAATTATGTATTTGAATAAATAATGAACATTCATTAGATAGAGTGTGCATTAGATTACAACTAAGTGTTACTTTAATTGAGAAGGGAAAATCTGTATATCTATTACCATAAAATACATAGAATAACAATTGGCTATTAATTTTTAATCAAATTTGGAAAATTTGTATTGGAAAAATGTATTTGGCCACATAAAAAATTAACAAATGAGCAAATCCAAAAAAGTAAATTCAAAATAGGATGCCGAAGTTAATAATTGACGCAATTTAAGCACTTTAGCAACAAAATTCTCTCTTCTAATATCTGGTAGAGTGTCACTTTGAGCGAATAAGAGCTTCAAGGCGATCAGGAATTGAAGCGAAAAGTATATATATATATATATATATATATATATGTATATATAACCAAATCCCACAATTCCAGACCCTATTGAGGATGAACTAGCAAATGAATTTTGGTTTCTGGCCTTGCAAATGCACCATTCGTTCTGCTACTTGCACACCTCCTCGATAGAAGTTGATTGTACTATTGATGGTAGCAATAGTAACGTTGTTTGCCAATGAAATATTGTCTTAGGGTCACCTCGTTGGTGCAGGCGACAATTTGGGATTGTAAATGTACAGAAATCTCCATATTTAAATAAAGAAATAATATTGAGTGAGTGCTTTTATTGGTATATATATATCTGAAAATATATCATTCAATGTCAAATGTATACATTGCAAGTCTAATATGTTTATGTGCAATTAAAAAATAGATCATATTTAGCAAAAGGGATGCAAAAATTTGAATTTTCTGGCCCACCTACCCACAAATCTCCACAGGCAATTTCTAGTGACATAACAAATCCCCACAGCATAACTAACATCACCGAAGAAACTACAAACATATATGGCCATTTGAAACCCATAAAGGTGATAACGATGCTCCTAAGAACAGTTCTATCACTTGAAGAAGAGAAACAATTACTAAAGGAATTAACACTCCGACTCTCTCCAAGAATTCAACAATTACTGGACGAAATGACATACGAAAAACTCTCACAAACCAAAAAAATATCCACCCCTACATGGATATGGAAAGAAAACCAAAACCTACTAATGGATAAAGCCATGCTCAACAACAAAAATAAAATCCAAATAACACAGATTCAATATACCCCAGAAAAAGTATCGGACGTAGAACTAATTAAGATGAACATGTTTGCCGAATCCTACACAAAAACAGAATTTGAAACACTCATGTCTCCTAATCAACAAGTTGCTTTCAACATAGAATGCGCCTCGGCACGATTCCCAATGCCGCGAAAAATTAAACAATCTTTAACCAAAACGTCCGCACTCCAAATTATCAGCAAAATCGACCACAAATCTCTCAATTTCCCTGTAACCTTCGGAATGGCACAAATCACTGAAACCACCGGATATTGGTTACAGCTTGAACAACAAATCGCCACTGCAAACGAATTCTGCATCCCTCCAAAAATAGGGGGAATACCTGTCATAATGCCATATACAAAGGAGAAGAACATGAAACCTATCAAACACGAGATTCCCTCAAACAAATTATGCTATAACACAGCACAGGAAATCTTAAACTTTAAACGTACTAAACTCTTCAAAGATGCCACAACTAAATTACGCAACCATGATCAGGGTGACCAATTTCTAGTCGACACAAAACATACCCCAGAGGATGTCTACAAAAAAGAATCCAGGTCCGACAGCAAATCTTAAATCTCAAAGAAAAACTTGCAAAAAAAAGTAAAATCACTTACGTTATTCAAGGGAAGTAATGATACCATTTTGGCAAACCTCCTCCAAGAAGACATCAAATACTATGACGTCTCCAGGCGGGTTGAAATCGTCACAATGATGCGGGCCAACATCAACAATCCCGATCAGATGACAGAGGATCTAATCTTACAAAATGTTAACTTCCTCTATAAAAACACAACTTACCACCAATCTTTAACATCAATGTTTCAATTCTTCTTCCCAGACACCAAAACGATGCTAATGATTGCTTTAAAAGGCCAAAAACTATACAGACATTTCTACGAAATTTTCCAACATTGTATCAATAATCTCTGTCTATCAATCAGCATTCCAGCCCCATCAAAAAATCTAAAATACATATGATATCACAAATTAAAAACTACCAAAATCGAAACAATTGCTTACCTTAGCAGAAAAGAAGACATCTCAGAAAACACTTGGAAGACACCAGAATACTCCAACTACTCTATGATACCCAAAACTTGCTCCACGACCTTAATACAATTTTACTTCTGCCTAGGTCGGGGTAGCTTAGGGTGGGCGTGTGCATCGGCACCTGTTGCAAAAGCTTCATGTTATTCTCTCTGTCGCCACTAGAGGTTCTCATTGCTACGAATCTTGCTTTCTCTCCAGTTCCCGTGCTCAATCAGCTACCCGTGCTTACATCATTGCGCAATATTCATTTTAGTTCTGCCTATTGGCAGGTTTTGTTGTTGCTTATTTATCTGCATGTATAAATAGAGCCTTATTGTACGCAAGCATTCATTAAAAGTTTAGTTTATGACAACTCGTGTTCTCTTAGCTCTCACTCATATTAATAGATGGCCATGAGCAGCTAAGCTTTCTACGGAGCTGAGGAAGGGGGTCCGCGACGTGCAATTAAGGTGCAGGTCATTCTCAGCTGTCCTATGACCGCCGCGTAAACCTGTTCAATTCTGGTGCTTAAATGATCCAGATTATTCTCGTGTTACTATTGATGGCAGCTTTGTTGTCTTGCTTCAGCACAAATTGCCACGTAATCCTAGATGATGCCAGTGCTGAACATATCCGTAGTAGTTACAATTGCATTAAATCTGTATCAATCCAGATGCTTGTACTTTCTTACATACTTAAGCTGGCCTCGTTAATGTATACTACTTTAAATTGCTTATGTCTAAATGGTACTCTTGGAGGTTCTGTTTTTGCGAGATTAGATGCTACGCTATCACTATGTT
The DNA here is from genome assembly GCA_900660155.1 of Hofstenia miamia. Lineage (NCBI taxonomy): Eukaryota > Metazoa > Xenacoelomorpha > Acoela > Hofsteniidae > Hofstenia > Hofstenia miamia. The sequence goes on from CABFPE010000838.1 coordinate 273,869, forward strand.
ATTGCTTATCTATATTGCTAACTATGAT
>CABFPE010000839.1:0-24349 GCA_900660155.1 Hofstenia miamia
TTATATTAGTTTATTTTCTCTTTACCTGTTTCTCCCAGAATCGGGGCTGTCGTTTCTATGTTAAACCTTCTGCAGAGTCAATTAGTTTCTAGTATAATTACAGCCCACGATTCTACACATCCATTGGGCACACAACAAAAAGTCGCAGAGTCTGGCCTGGGGTGGTGTGTAGCATCGCTGGTAGTTGTTACTATTTATCAGCCAGACCTCACAGTTTTCTTGTTAGTGACTGGTAGTTGTAATATTTGTACATATTGTAACATTGTATATAAAGACCAAAGCATTTTGTAAATAGAAATAGTTTGAACTGTATTCTCTTATTGTGTGCTAGAATCACCGTCTGTGATTCTACACTATGCTAACACTAATGAAATCATTGTCATGGCAGAAGGTTGCAGAAGTGACCATATTGTAACACCCCTGATTCTATCAAAACCTAACATATATGAAAAACATTGGTGATTCATTCATGTAACTAGCAACTGTTTAGGAAACATCCAAGATGACCAATTTGTATGGCTTCCTGCCAAAGTGCTGACCAGGGAAAGAGAAGTTTGTAACTTGCTTAATTGGTGCTACCCTATTTGTCTCATAACTTATTATTAGCTCTCAGCACACTAAGTAATAGCATGTAATTACCATGCATTTGTGTTAAACAACATTGTAATATCATCAGAGTGTAATCAATTATCAGTGCATTTACATGTTGCATTTGAACAAAAGGTTTTATTACATCTATATGTAGCTGTACACATAACCTAATGCAGTCCACAATTTGGGCTGCTTACCATCTGAATGGTACTCATCAATTCAGTACTCAAAGAGGTACACCCAAATTGTTGCCAGAACTTACACACTAATTATTCTAAACATAATGTATTAAAAAAGTAAAGTAAGAAAGAAAGTAAACAAAAATGAGGTGAGATAAACTCTATTGAACATTAACTACAACTTTGCTCATATCTATACATTGCTTCAAAGTAATTACCTGTCTTTGTTTACAACTTAAATCATGTGATCATAGTTCTCTTGCAAATTGAATTGAGCAACAAATACACATAGCACCAGCTTGAGGGGACACTATATTAATCTTGCAAACTAAACTTGAATTGGAATAACTTACATCACAATGACGTCATTATTGGAAATTACAAAATTAGAAAATAAATAAAAATGGCACAAGTCACTGAGTGACTCTACACTATCATTGAACTGCAGAGGCTCAGAATCAAATTTATAATTATTTTTAAAGTATATTTTATTGTCTGGAAGGCCCATAGAAATTTTATTTACAGGATTTATTATTTACAGTCATCACTGACTCTTGTATGATTAAAGGTCCTCATTTCACTGTTCCAAATTTCTAAAAAAGCAAAAACTTTTCAACTACTTATCAATGTCAAATAGAAGTGTAGAAAACATTGCCACTCTTAGAAAAAGAGCTTAGGCACATCTCTTCATTGAACAACTTGACCCTTTACATTTATAGATTATTTTGTAAAGAAGCATACTAGAGCTTCTAATAGAAGGGTTGTGCACTATGTAAGAAATAAAAAATAAATAAATAAACCATATATGAAAAAGTACTGGAAGTCAGTTAATAGAAATCATTAATTCACTTAATTTAACCAAGTAATTAAATTCTAAATCTATTTCCACTTGAGAATTAATAGTTTAGTTTTAACAATGTCAGAAATTAGTTATTCAGTAATTAATTGTTTTTCTAAGTTAATGATTGTGGTGTGATTACATATCTGACTATTCTATTTACTCTTTTACATTTTTATGAGTACTTATTCATTAAACAGTGTCTTTGTGTTTACATTTACAAGTTATATACTTTAAACATTTGGGATTAGTAATGTCTTCACCAAATTCCCAACACTACAATTGATGTTGCAGACTAATCTCATCCTTTATTTAGGTTCAATGACAAGGAGTTTTCATTTGCTTGTACTATCATTCCCTTTTGCATATAAAGACAGTAGTACAAATGTGTTCAAAAAATTGATGTTATTTATATGGAGTGGTAATCATTACTCATGAGTGTCATGGGTGAATACTAAAGAAACAGATCACATGAGTAAATAAATGATTTTTTTCTTTACCTTCTTTAACTTTTAAATGTTTATTCCTAAATTTATATGAAGCTATACTTTGTTTGTTAATTAAACCATTTAAGATCTTCTTGCTTGAAATGGTTGTTCATTAAAAAAGTAATTTTAGTTATCTAATCATTTTTACATTTAAGGACAAATCTTCAATATGACAGCATCTCTGGTTGAGAAACCATATGAAAATCCTCTTCATTTATTTCTTAAATAAAATAGATAAACAGCAACTCTGGTAGGATTTGGCTAAAACAAAGTATTTGAGTTTATAATAGGACAGTATTGTAAAGTATAATCATTTTAATTCATTTTACTGATCAATAACAAAGGGAATTTTAAATAAGTACACTAACATATAGTTAAACACAAATACAGTAAATAGGATTAGACACAACCTTAAGATGAGATTGCAAATAAAACACATCAGTCAACACAACCTGTTTTGGTGCTTTCACTTTGTTGGTATTTCAACTTCTTGTAGTGGCCATCTTCATAAGTCATCAATGAAGACAAGAGACAAACCTTTGTAGAGTAGTTCAGATCAAGCAATAACTCTGTCATCAACTGGCATCATACATGTGAAAGAAGGCATAACTCTATCTGGCAGTTAATGCTCACTGCCTTTATAATATTTCACTTTCAAACAATGTTGGGGTAGTAAGAAATGGTACATAGCAGTGAACATTTCTAGAATATACACAATAGGGTACAAAGTGCTGAGGGGTTCACAAGTACATAATACATATATCTGTCAACATTCTCTTAATAGTCAAAATTTGCAGAAAATTTTATTTTTGCCACCAAATATCACAATGAGACATACAAGCTACTCAAATATTCTGTTTAATTCCACTGATGGAAGTACAATAGGAGACAAACTTCATGCATAACACTATGCCCTGCCACTAGGCATGAGTTGTGAAGTCTCAACTAGTGTAACAGCCATTTGATATTCTGCCTGCATGCAGCTTCAATTGGGCATTAGCTCTGAGATCAATCTGATCAAGAATTAGAGATGCTATTATTAAAGTCTGTTGTTAAGATGTCATTCAAGAATTGCCACAAAATGTACTTGCAGGAAATCTTATCACATTAGTGGTGAGCTTCAAAGTTAAGGACAATGTTACAGGTCATTCTGTAAAAAAATCAGCAGTAAAATAGTAACATGCATTTGAATAACATGTAAACATGATCAATAATACATAAATAAACAATAATTCTTTGTTTATGGAGAAGTTGTTGAGGGAATATTTGAATTGACTCAAAATCCTCCCAGATTGGTCTGGTGTCATTTGCTGCAAACTTTTTGAAAACCTCAATGTTTAAAGATGTTGCTGAGCTTCTTGCATTTCCTGACCTTTTTGCAGTCAAATTTTAAATCTCAGCCAATGTTATCATTGTAGCACTATCAATGAATCATACATATTGTTGTAATTTCAAGTTGTGGCCAAGAATTGAGCAATTTGCCATGAATCTGTGCTGCATTCAACCCATCAAACTGTTCACATCTTCCTGTCAACACTTGACAATACAGTACTTGATGATGACAATACAAATAATCAATAAAATAACGGTTTTGAAAATAATATCAAAGTAGAAAGTGTTATATGCAAGCCCACATGCAAGCATGACATTAAGCATACCTTTTAATGTTAAGTGAGACAAATTAAAGACTGTTGTAAGATTTATTAAAATTATTGAACTATATATACAATTGAAAGATATCAACCAAACAGTACAATGACTGTATGGACACCTTTAGAGAAGGTTGTTGGGAAACTTGTTTACCATTGTACCAAGCCTAGCTAGCCACATTAACTACACTATTGCTCCTTCTAGGTTGATTACACAAATGCATGGAAGTGTTCATAGGGCATCCATAGAAGTCAGGTGGCTTTCTATTTATAGTTGATTTGTGATAAGGTATTATTTCAGTTTGATGATCATGTTCATCTTCCTTTTGTTCATCTTCCTTTTCTCCTTCATCTAGAATTGGCCAATCATACCATTGATCTATCAATGTATCCATTCTTGTTTTAATGGGAATTAGATGTCATTGGTTTCTACAAATTATTTTGCCATTGACCTTTATTAGATAGAACTGTGGAGTGGAAGCTTTTGCAACTATCTTTCCATTTCTGTTGTCCAGCATGGTTACTCTTACATATTCACCAGGATGTACTTCTAGGAGATCCCTGCCTGACTTATGGTAATATTCTACTTGCTTTCTTTTGTAGCACTCTTCTTATGTATTGGCTTCTCAAATATTACAGGTTTTAGCAATTTTTTTGATATGAGATCATTTGATCATAGTCTGTGGTTAAAAAGAAGTTGTACAGGAGACAATCAGAAAATGACAAGGGGTTATTGTTGTAATCCAATAGTGATAGGTGGAAATCAATGCCTTTTTTGTAGAACATCTTAAATGTTTGAATACTCCTTTCAATCATTCCATTTGATTGAGGATTTACTAAATTCATACAAACCAAATGGATTGTTATCAGCCATAACTGTGTGAGGTATTCCATGAGTACAAATAATGTCCTTAAGCTTATTGATTACTAACACTGCAGACTTGTTTGCTAATTTTTCAACTATTAAGAATCTAGAAAAGTAGTCAACACAAATTAGGAAAGGTTTACAACCAATTTCAGTTATATCTATTCCTACCTTTCTGGATGGAAGAGAGGGTCTTTTATGTAACAATAATTTCTCTTTCTATTAGTTAGATTGATGCATTATGCAATCACAAATTTCTCAACATCATATGACATCCTCAGTCAGAATATGAACTGTCTACATAGTTTTTTGTTTTCACAATTCCTATATGTGATCTGTGAAATTCTTTTAACAACTGTTTCCAACACGTCTTTAGTATGTACAGTACTGGCCAAAAGTTTGGGAACACTTTCCAAATATAGAAATTTTTGTATTTTACACTAAAAAATGTTATGTAGAAACAATATAATAACACAATGTAGAAACAATATGATAACACCATGTAGAAAGTAAATAGCTAATTTAGAAAAACTCACTAATATTTTGTGTGTCCACAATTATTGGCCAAACACACAGCAATGTGATTTGACATTGACTCAAACAGCTTTCCACAATAATAATCAGTAATCTCTGTGCACCATGCCAGTTTAATTTGCTCCTTCAGATCATTGAGTGATGTGCATTGGTGCTTTCTCAGACAGTTTTTGATGTGATGCTAGTAATTTTCTATGACATTGAGGTCTGGGGAGTTTCCCAGCTAGTTCTCAAGCAGCTGAAAGTCTAGTGATTCAATCCACTGTTTCACAACTTTTGTGTGGTGGCAAGGAGCACCATCTTGTTGTAATACAGATGTTCTGTGAAGCTGCATAAACATAGGAACTTTCTCCTGAATAATTTTGAGGTAGGCCTTGGCTGTGATTGCCTATTTGGGAGGAACATAATACATACCAGCACGCCCATTCGCAGTTATAGCACCCCAAATCATCACAGAAGGTGCTGAGCGGACAGTTTGTTGCATGTAACATGTGTTGAATCTTTGGTTCTTGGTCATCAAATGTGTGGCCAGTATGATGTAAACTGGCAAATATTGGATTTGTCACTAAACATTATTTGATGCCACATCTCAGGGGTATTGACTGTAGAAGCACAACTGGTCTCAAATGTTCTTTGAAGATAATCAGGGTTTGGCTGCTGGTTTGCATGATGGAAGGTCAAAGGTAGTATTCAATCAACACCTAATGGTGTGTATTGATACATTCTGTACTACTGCACCTAGATTTGCTTCAGAAGATGAAAAGAATGGTTGATTGACAACATTATGGTGAATGAGACAGTCATTCTAAGGGGTTGTCACTTTTGATCTTCCAGACTACTTGTGAGAGGAAAAATTTTACAATTGCTGATAGTGAGTATCACTTCTGGATACAGAAGGTACTGCCATGCCTATTCTAACAGCTATAGCATGATAATTGTACTCCTCCTCATACAAGATATGAATTTGAGCACACTTTGTTAGTGAAATTTCACTACCACAGGCAATATTTCAAACTATAATGATTGTGCTTTTAAAGTTAATGTGTATTGAGCAAAGATTGTGTTAATTTTATTTGGTAATTGAATATGTTGTAAATTCTAAGAAAAAATTGGAAATTCCAGGAATTTTATGAAGTTTCCAGGAAATAGCATAAAACATGCTTTAGACAGGTTACTGTTCCCAAAATTTTGGCCAGTACTGTATATCTGTTCTTGATGTAAAATGCATCCATCCTTTAAGTACAGCTCATTTTGGATTTTTTCCATTTGCTTCTGTTCTTCTTTTGGATTTTTTCCATTTGCTTCTGTTCTTCACTTCTTATCTGATTGCACTGAGGCCATGAAGTTCATATATATAGCTTAAAATTTCTTGAGCCTCTTTATCTGCATTTGTTTCATATTGGATCATTCTGATTGTTGTACAGTTGTTCATTGTTAGTGAGTGAATAGATAGAGCCAATTCTTCCTCAATGCCATTTGACTTGACTTTTGGCATTGGTATTCTACATAGCATGTCAGCAAATACTAATTTTTTATCTGGTCTGTATGTTATTTTCAGAGACAGGTACTTTTGTAGAATAGCAAAGAGTCTTTGGATTCTAGGAGGACATGTTGCTAAAGGCTTGTTTTGAAGGGCTTAGAGAGGCTTATGGTCTGATTCCACTTTGTCATCTCACCCATACGTATACTGTTGAAAATGGGTACATGCATAGGTTATAGTCAGTAATTCCTTTTCAATTTGTGAGTAGTTTCCTTTGTTGGGAGTCATGGATCTGGTGGCATAAGCTACAGGTTTGCTTTCTTGAATAAGGCATTCACCTAGTGTGAAATTTGAAGCATCTGTTTGTAATGTAATTGGCAACTTGTTATCAAAATGACAAAGAACTGGTTCTAATGTAAGAAAATAGATTATTCAGTGCAATGGTACATCTTTCTTTGACAATTGTCTAAGTGGTGTGGCCAAGCAGCTGCTGTAATGATTTCTTGTCTGAAGGTGCATCTAAATCTTGAATTACATTGATTTTTTGTGTATCTGGGTAAAATCCTGTTCTGCTGACAATGAATCCCATGTACTTGATGTTATTCTTCATTAATTGTAGCTTACCTCTATTGAATATGGTTTCTAGTGTTTGAAAATGTTCATCCTCTGTTTCAGTAGCAATACAAATATCATCAACAACATTGAGAATGTTGCCAAAATGTCTGTCTACCATTGCCTGGCACTTGTCCAAAGCTAATGTCAAACCAAAAGGTAATTGTTTCCAACAGTATCTGCCCAAAGGTGTATTGATGGTACACAGTAGTGACAATTTTGCAGTAAGAGGAATATGCCATTAGCAATTGGAAAGGTCCACCATGGAGAAGAATTTTTTTCCAATGAAAACTCATGCATTCTAGTAGATGATGGCAGATAGTGGTATTCCTATTCAATAACTTTGTGCAATATTTTGTTCTCAAATGTAATTCTTAGATCACCATTGTGCTTTTCAACAACAATACTGCTTCCTACTCAACTGGTAGGTTGATCAACCTTTGATATAATGTCAGCATTTTTGAGTTCTTTAAGCTTCTTCTTGAATTTTGGCAAAATTGAGAGTGGATATCTTTGAGGAGGGTGCATTACTGGTTTCCAATTCTGCTGAAGTGGTATCTTATATTGCTGGTCTATACATCCATATCCAGTGAAAACATCTTGGTAATTCTCAAGAATTTGATAGCATTTGTGATTTGGCCTGGGTGTGTTTAATCTTATATTTTTCTGGGCCTTTGCCAAAAATGTTTGCTGGGATATCATTCACACAGTTCACCTCATTTATTTGACCTTTCAAAAATTTAACTCTGAGAATCTCAGCTTCTAATGATGTGGTAAGACCAATTATTGGCTTAGTTTTCTTTGGAACCACTAGAAATTTTGTGTTTAGGCAACTATTTTTGTGTCCAGTATAAATTGCAACCTTTATTTGCCCATTACAGGAATCAATTGACCACCATATCTGGTAAGTTTTAAGTTACATCTGTGAATCTGGATTGCAGTTTGAGTTTTATCTTCCATTTCTTTGACTGTCACATAGGCCAGGACTTTGCATTGAGCTCCTGAGTCAACTTTCATTTTAATGGGCACCTCATGCATCTTGACTGTAGTAATTATTTCATTGCAATTTTGTTGGTGGGCTCTACTTTTGTTTATTGAGTCACACTCATATTCAGAATCACTTTCAGTTTCATCTAGGTCATGGATTTCTCTAGGTCTGTAGACATTACCTCTATCATCCTTTGTAATTAGGCATGACACTTTTTTTGCAAAGTGGTTGGGTTTCCCACAATTCCTACATGATTTGCCAAAGCAGGACATGACCTCAGCTTGTGCTGTCTACCACACCGTCTGTATTCAAATTCTTGATCATTTTTTGATTTCAAACTCCTTATGTTGTTACAAATTTTGTCAAGCTCTAGATTGCTCATCTGTTTCTTCAGCAACTCTGTAGAATTGGATGGTTCTCTGTAAATCAAGGTTGGGTTCCCTTAGCAGTCATTCCTGGAGTCGTCTATCCTCAATGGTGAGGAAGATTCTGTCATGAATCATGCTGTTTTAGATTGTACTGACGTTACAATTCTTAGCCCATGTTCAAATACTGATCTATTCTCATATTTTCTTTGCCACATTTAAAGAACTGGTAATGTTCAAAGACTTCATTTATTCCTTGAGAAAAATAATTGTTGATTTTTTGATAAAGTCATCAAATTTGTTCTTATCTTCATTTCTGAACCATATAAAGTTGTTAAAAATCTCATTTGCCTAATCACTGATGCATCTAAGAAAGACACTGATTTTGACCTTGCAGGACTTCTCATCTACTTCAGTCACTTCCATCAATAGCTTGAAATCTCATTCCCATTGTTGCCATTCAGCTGTAATGTTGGAACTGTCCATGTTAAGATAATTAGGCTTTAATGTATCAAAAGACATCTCACCACTGTCACCATGTAATGTTAAGTGAGACAAATTAAAGACTGTTGTAAGATTTATTAAAATTACTGATCTATATATACAATTAAAAGATATCAACCAAACAGTACAATGACTGTACAGATGCCTTAAAAGAAGATTGTTGGGAAACTTGTTTACTGTTAAACCAAGCCTAGTTAACCACATTAACTACATCAAAGCATACCTAACTTTCTCATATGTGATCTGCTTTAAACATTATTTCCAAATTTATAACTATCTAGAATCATATTCTGCATAATGTGGGCTGTCAAGAGACTTTGAGCAGAAACTATGAAAATATAAATTTGAAATGCCTTCTATCAAGATTGTAATAAAAATATTAAACTTGCAATTAAAGCCATTTTTTAAGCATAAAGCTTTTATTCAATTTTCAAAATTGAATGAATTTCTTTAATATTTATTTTTCCTATTATTCTCAGAGTGAATGAACTTCCCCATATTATTCAAATGGCATGTGTTGATTTTCTATGCAAGTCTTGAATGAACTTCAATGAATAACCAGATTTTGAAAAGCATGAAAATCATTTTATATATATTTCATGCTTTGCCTACATCATGTTGAAGCATTCACTTTCACACACACACTCATATTTGTAACCAGACAACAATAACAATTAACAATTTGATTTATTACATAGCCTAACCTAATTAACTTAATGAATTTTAAAAATAAATATATCATTAATATAAGAAAATCATTATATATTGTATAAGTGTTGTGAGAAAATTTGATTTTTAAGCTATTCAACAATTTCAAAATTTTTTCTAAATGATGTGATAATTTGCTTTTCAATCTTTTTAATTTGATGAGTTACCAAAGAAATAGTAAGGAATGCCTCAATTATTTGCTAATATTTCACATGGTACACATTTTATGCATTTTTGTACTAAAACTACAAAATGTGTGTACATTCTACATGTATGAAAGTTTGCCAATTACAGATTTGTGCATGTTTTGATAGTTTATAAAATATATTAACTCATTTGATCTCATGCATAACATGTAATGACAAAAAATAATCTTAAAGTGATGGAGCAAGATTTCAAACTATAATAACAGATGTCCATTATGAACTAGCTAATAGCAATTACAAAACAAATGGCTTGAAGATCTACATTTTGTTATTGAGATGAAATATATATATTAACAGACAAAATGCTGTTTTTAATCAAGATAGTTCAATCTTTGACTCCTTTTGAGAGACATCATTCAAATTTTAGCACTTCTAAAAATATAAAACCTAAGAGTTAAATGAATAGCTCTTTTCTCTTATTTATAAATTGATTGTGTCCAAATTATTATTATAGCTCTTAGCATATTGTCCCAATTGTACAAATAGCAGACATTGTTTAGCAGAGCCAATTTTAGCTTGGAAGAGATTTTAGTAATCTATTAATGCAAAACCAAAATGTAGTAAATATCCTTAAATGAGAAATGCAAACAAAATGATTGAGTCCTAAATCTAAAATCCTTCTACTTATGAACTCAACAATATTATAGGTTTCTTCAAGTCATTAATAAAACATGTGGAAATAATTTTTGTATAGAGTTTGAATAAAATTGTAAATTCCTCTACTGCAAAAATTAATAAAATTGTTAATGATTTTAATAAATAACTAATTCTAGCAAAAACTTGGAAAACTCAGATGAAATAGTGCTAATGGAAATCTGTAGAAGGCAATTTGCTGCCTCAATAGAAGTCTTTGTTGAACATGTGGTGGAATTTGAAATAAAACTAGTTTAGACTGCTAATCTTTCTTATTGATCAATTTGAAATTTGACTACAACTCAGCAATTAACTTGCTTAGGAAATTTAAGTAAAAGTTAAGCAAAAACAAATCTTGGTAATTATTGCTTAACCTTCCAGTAAAACTAAGTCATTGGAATAAAAATCACCACCATATTTCAAGTCAAGATTGCTCCTTTACAATTGACCAAAAACTACTATTTTAAATAAATATAGATAGAAGAATTTACATACAATATGCTTCTTTGTTTCTTATTGAGACAAGCCCTGCTATAATATCAAAAGTGTAAGGTATTGTGGTACACTGTTTATGAGGTTTTTGTGATTTTTGTCTCTTGGCAACTCCCCCCTCCTAAATATGGACCTAGATCCACTCTTGAATTGATTTCAGATGATGCTTATTAAGCAAAATATTTTTACTTTTAAAATTGAACTATGCACTGCAAAATATATACCAACAGGTAAATTCAAAATCTGCATAAACTATGTTTTAATGCCAATCTGCAAAGCATGAACACTTACACTGAGCCTGTTTGGAATGTTGATGAGCTTAAATTGTAATAATTTACCACCATATGCATTCTTGATTTTGAACTGGGCAACTACAAAACTATATAATGTATTTGCTTCATAATACAATTAATGAGCTTGATCCATATACAGATGCAGCATTTATTCAGAAATTATTCAGACCATATTTACTCAAGAATTTCAAGATTACAAAATGAATTGTATTCTATGGTATTATATATTATTAGTCATTAATTCTATTACTCTTCTTGTTTATGTTAAATATCTCATAGCCATAAATAATAATTCATTCACTTTTATTGAAAATTCTGTAATGCTAATGTAAACCAGTTTTTTGCATTGAGTTCTTATCAAAACATCTAACTCAATATTGATTTCAGAATTTTTGCTCATTATCCAATTTTAAATGATAATTTATGGTCTTGATTCTGTCTTTCTAATTATTTGCAATTTTTTTAACACTCAGTAAGAATGTTTTATATACATTAAAGAACTGTGTTATATTATTTTTATAAGTAACTAAGTATATAGCAAATAAAATACCTTTATTGTAAAGCATATTAAAGGAAAATTTATTGTGAATATTGTCTAATTAAAAACTATAACACTAATTTTTGCTTAAGAAATATATCCCATTGAGACACAATGTTTACAATTGTACACATGTAGAAACTGGATATTTATTGAGATATGATTATATATTCAACCTTGTTATCTTAAAATTTATTTGGTCTAAATATTGGTATAATTTAGTATTGAATATACTTTTAAAAAATAGCATTCTGCAAAATGAAGAATTTAGTGAAACTAGTTGAATTTGAGTTATTCACAAACCATAATTTGAAACAAGTTTTTGCATGATTTCAATGTGATACTTCATAAGACACTCTAAATGAAAAGTTTTCAACAGAATTATGTCATTAAAGTACATTATTGGATCACAATGTGTACAAATGTGCACAGTCAATTTCAATGAAAATATTAACAATAGAAAAAATTTCTTAATGTAATCAGAAACAATTGAGACTAACCATGCTGAGCCACCATTTAAATATTTTGTAGAACTTCCATGCAATGTGCATGTCTGAAAGAGTATTCATTAAAGCAAATTGCTCTACACAACCAGGAAGAGCTTAGAAACATGTGTCAAGTTCAGTACAAATCACAGCTGTTGCAAATAAATTGGACATACATTTTTAAAAATTCAAGATTTGATTAGAAAGTAACTTCTGTTGCATAAATAGTGAAAGCTTTTACCAAAAAATTGTAATTCATCTCAGAAAATATATATGTTAACTCAGTGCTGAACTAAATATTCCACAACACTTTGTCTTAGTGCCTGTGTATGTCATATTGTATATTGGGACAGCTTAAAAATTATATTTAAAGAACATTACAAAAAATACATTTATTTCAACAATTCAAGAACATTATACAACAAAAATTTGATATGTTTGGCACCACATTAAAAAATATACACGCATTTGCATGTGTAATCATGCGCTATCAACTACAAATTATAACTATTAATGAATTTATTTACAATAGCATTCTGTTTTTGTGAATATTCCTTTCAATCACACACATTTTAGTTAAAATATTTACACATTTAAACTGTATTTTAATAGAATTATTAAAATTATTGATTCTAAGGAATATAGTAAAATATCATTTGATTTTGTTGATAATCCTTAGCAAAATAGAGGACAGCCACAATAGGATTTGTCTAGGCATTTGTGCATTTAACAGAACCATAAACTTTGTTCTTTTCCACGGAGTTGACTTTGTTTTGATTATCAGAAAATGATGTTTGCGTGAAATATACGTTTTCATTGTATGTTACTCTATTGGTGATGTTAAGACATTGCAAAATTGAATGGAATTCTTTTCTGAAATGCTGGCGAAATAGTTCACTGCTGAAGATGTAAATCACTGGGTTTGTACAAGGATGTATATATATTAGAAACACAGTTAATCGAAAGAGCAATGTAAATCCAAGATCCAAGGGTTCTTGGATTAATCCTAGAATTTGCAGTACTGTGAAGATATAAAACGGGCTCCAGCATATAAAGAATGCCAAAACAATACATAGCACGACTTTCACTAACTTAGTGGTTGTGTTGTCTAACGCACAGTTTCCTTCTTGTCCAGTACTGGCGGCCGTCTTCCGTAAGTCCCAATATATATGTATATAGAAAATAAAAATCAATAAAAATGGGCCTATCAATCCAATAAATAAGCATACCATTATCCAAATAGGTTGAAGATTAACCGGCATCGCTAAATGACAATACACGATACCATGCAATTCCTGCACGTCCCCATAAGTCCAGACAGGCATAGTTATCACAACAGAAGCAAACCATGCAATTGACATTATAAATTGGGCGTATTTTGGAGATCGGATTTTCACAACAAATGAGGTCATTCCATGAACGATTGCGAGGTATCTGTCGAATGCCATCAAAACAACAATGAAGATCCCCGAAAACTGATTCAGAGCATCTATTCCTAAATGTAATTGTATTAAAAATTATTATGTATTGCTATACATTGAAAATATCAAATTTAATCCGATTAAAAATGGCACAATGCAATCCATACATACATATACATGTACATAGCTGAAATAATAAAAAATGAATTTCATAGTTTTAATTACAAATATATTCTTTCAATTAATTGTAAAATATAAGTGATTGCAAAGAGCAACTGCTTCACTGTGGTGTTTATAAAATACCAAAACCGCGGTCGTTTTTTGCCATTAATTTGTGTATAGGCTTTTCAATATAATTGCAAAATATTGCAACAATTGGTTTGTTATTTGTGCTATATTGCAGTCATTGATTGCATTAACGAGTGATTGACTATTATTTTGCAACATATTTTGATGATCTCTGATCAGGCTATCAACGAGCTGACGCTTTTAAGCTTCGCTCGATTCGTTTTTACTTTGAATATTTTCCGGTTACGTTAGAAGTGCAGCATGTGATTAGGTGCACTAATTCCTGAAGAAGTTCACCAAGCTCAAACTTTGAAAAATATCATTCAGACACGGCAACCTTTCTTGAAAGACTTAAATTAAATCACGGCTAAAAAAGAGGCGACCCGACCTGCGGTAGATCATGAACCGTATCATTTATGTTAATAATAAATGGTTGAGGTATAGTGATAAATGAAAGTGCTTCTAACAAACAAGTATATTTTTACACTACTTAACAATTTTTTAACTGTTAATAATAGTTAAAATATAAGGCAATAATGTATTGACCAAATTTACCTAAAACCATAAAACATACAAAGCGGAGGAAAACCATTAATTTAGCTCAATAAATTACTAATAGCTATATAACCACATAAAACACGGACCAATCATTTATTCAATTTAATAAGTTATCAATCCTTTTCGAAAAGAACTCATGATATGTGGTCAAATCTCCATGAGAATGTAGGCCTTAGAAAAGCAGCATTCAGCAATGTAAGGGAATGGAAGAATGCTTTTGAAACTTTGCTAAGCTAGTAAATGTTTCCAAATCAATTCTCAAGAAACGTGAAAGCTCATTGCCTCTCATCAAATGTTTGAAAAAATAAATCAAGTTTTTTTGACATTGTTGTTGCTGATTGAGTCTCCAATTCGGGGGTTAAGTGGAAAGCAGGTTCTGTAACAGTTACATCTTAAATGACGTTTGCTTTATACTTTTAAATGTAGTGAGTTTGAACTGTGGTAGTTTTGCTCAAAAATTCATGGTGCTAAATATGATGCTATATGCCCCTCCGCTCTTGCTATCAAGAATTAGGCTTGATAAAGTGGAGATTATGCAACAGCCTTTTCGTTTTCCAGCAGAGAAAGCTCAAAAACGCTGGATTATCTGACTACATAAGAGAACATTCCAGCTCGAAAAGAGACAAGATATGCAATAGAAACTATTAGATTAAACAATGTATCATATCATATATTATCGTCTACTAATAGAAGAAGATTCTGCGTTTGAGATCCTGTCTACACAAATTGCTGTGATTATAAATACCTGATTTGAACCACCCATCATCAATACATATGAAAATGGTAACAGTGAACTGTCAAGTCATCATCAACTTTCAGTGTTCAATCGGTCTTAGTAAATACAAAATTACCACATTTACTTCTTCCCAAATTTCAGATAAAATAATTTTTTTTGAAAATTGGAGTGAATTCTGCTATCTTGACTACTCCTACTTTGGCCATGAAAGCAAACACTCTTAGTGTGTATATTTGTCAGGAAATATAGTGAGAAGTCTGAATATTGAATTTCCTGTATTAGTTAAATTAATCTGCCATGAAACTTTGCCATTTAAGAATTATTTATCTAAATATTAGCTTAGCTAATAGTCAAACTGGCCCTTACTGAATGGAATTGATAGCAAACTTAGCAACGTAAATAATGCCCTACTTTTAGATTCATCAATAAGACTAAATTATGATGTTATGTCAACAGGGTTGTTAATGGAAAGTAACAAATGCTTGCTTTAATAAGGAAAGTGTATATGAAAATTCAAAAATGAATCGGTTTGAGTGAATTTTTTAAAATCAATCGAGTTCTGTAGGTCAATCTTTCCTGACCATCCTCTGACTGCTATATAATGGCTTTCATGTTGTTTCTTCGTTAGCTTGAAACTAATAAAAAGTTTTTCTATACTTGTACAATTGTTCATTAAGGATGACATTTAATGCAATTTTTGCTTCATCTGAGTGCAATTAAACGAGCTCTACTATTTCTACAAAAAGATTATAACAAATATCAAAACTTAGTGGCTCTTTGATCAACGCAATTTTTTGCCACTTAAAAACCATTGCAATAAAATATATGAATTTGAAAAATTGATGTAAATTATACACAGTAATTAGAAATGTGAAATATTATTATTGAGATCAAATTTTAAGAATACATTATTTTCCAAGAAATAGCAATTTCATCTATAGCTCTTTTGCAAAAACCTTCTTCTCGTATTAGCTCACTACAAACTGCCTCTGCTCCTTTTTGCCATAAAATGATTTTTTTTGTAAAATGGGAACGACTTCAGCAAATAATATCATAAGTTCTTAGAAGACTATTTGCTTAAAATTTGATTCAAATCCTTCCATCAATAAATATTTATTACTTTATTTTTTGGGGAGATTTCAAATTTACCCCAGGAGAGAGAAGAGAAAGAGAGAGAGAGAGAGAGAGAGAGAGAAAGAGAGAGACATAGAGAGAAAGGGAAATAGAGAGTGCGAGAGTAAGAAAATAAGAGAGCGATAAGGATGATAAATATTTGTTGAGGGCCGATATTCATTCGCACGTAAGTTGATCTAAAAAATTTCCTGGAAATATTGTGTTGAATATTTGCTTTGTTCTATTTTTAATTCAGAGGAGTATAACGATTTTTAGTGTTTATTTTAAAATTGAAATAGTTTCAAATTTTAGTGACATCATCACACATCAGAAACATTTTCAGAAATATACATACAATTGCATACTATGATGCCAAGTAGTACGAAATCATGTCATGTTCTTTTTTTCATCTAAGGAATCGCCAAAACTGCCAACGTTATCAACATCTCCACTTGCTGCTCCAGTTACATATTTTAGCAGAAAAGCATTGGTGCAAATATACTATGTCTAAAAAGGTCATCTAGTATGTCACAATAGTATCTTCCGGCCTATTTAAAATGAAAAATACCTAAAACCCCATTTTCTAGAATCTATAAAAATTAAGTTTTGTTTTATTGCATCAAATTTGACCCTTTCAATTTACGATCGACCTAATATTGCTTGAGAGGTCAGAAAAAATTATGCTGATTTTTTGCAACTAGATGATGTGTTTTTGATGTTAGAATTTTTAATGTTGTTATATGCAAAAAATAGTGGTTTGATGCTTAGAAAGGCAAATATGAAAGGGCTTAGCCTCCTCATCTCCTCACCCAATAACGAGGTATGAAAAAAACTACTAAGTATATGATTATAACAATTTTCAGTTCTCAGACATTTAGCAAAAGTTTTTCTTAGGAAAATTTTGATACATGTCCTACAATTGGGATTACAAAATAAAAACTGATCTTCGTTTAGTGGAAGACCCCCCGTTTATTATATATTTCAAAGTTTTCCAATAAATCTGTTTATTACAACTTTGTTTATTAGAATTTTTTAATGTTTATAGAATTATTTTACATTGCTTTAACTAAACTCATTTAGCAGCTCAATAAATCACTAAGAAACTACATTAATTCATCTTACCAATGTTAAAATGCAGAAGCTTGGTTTTGTCTAATTTAATGAATCTTAATGACAGTTTTTAAAGAAAAAAATATTTAGCGTATCATATAAGAAATATTTTTAGAGCGATGTTTCAGAACAATGGCGTAGTATTATTGATATATTAGTAAGATTTCGCTAATTAGTAATTGTGAAATGTAACTGTTATAACTGTGTTTGTGAAAGCAGTCATTTTTTCAAAGGGAGTAAAAGCTTTTTAGAAAAAAATATTTCACTGCAAATCGATTGGAGACAAAATTACCTTCCAATGCATTAAGTATAAAAATATCACAGTTACCGTTGCAAAGAACATTGCAATTCTCAAGACCTGTCGCTTTCTTATCTTTGAGCATCTCATCAACCGTCAATTTTGAGCACTTCGCTGAATACCTCCTCAATATTCATTTAGTTTCATAGTAAAAAATAAGATCATGCACATTAAGTGATATTTTACAATGTAATTATAAGTGAATAATACTTATATTTTTTTATTACACTGATAGTGTTGCACAGACTAGTTTAGACACAAACAAAAGTTTAGATGTCAACGCAAAAATGTCAGTGGAAATTTTCAAAAATTTTTTTTGAAATTTTAAACAAAATTCAAAATATCGTTAACTACATCGTCATAAAACATTATGACTAGGCATTCAAAAACATGTGGAAACACTTTATGACAAATAAATTTATGCTATAATATATATTTAATTTAATATATACAAAAAAAACTTTGAAAATTTCAATTCCAGTCCATTATAAATTCAAGAAATTCTTACAGTGCTTAATCCAAGAATGCTATCGTTTGATGGTACAGACTGGCATATTTTTTCTAATTGAATAAATTTACACAATCACCTTTATAAAACAATAATTACTATTTGTTAAGAAATTTCACATTTATTAAAAGAAATGTTCGCAGTTACCAATTTAAACTTATTAAATGTCGAGTAAGAGGGCATCACTAGGAAACTACAAAGAAACAGCAAAATATCGCTTTCTAAGTCAAGGCAACAAGACATCACGTTAAATAATTATTTATTTCTTATTAATATCATAGGAATTTAGTAGTATCAATTTCTAGGCTATCCTTTAAAACACTTTCTGCATATTACACTTTCAAAAATTGGGCTTACTAAGGACCCCCATTGCCTGCAATTTCTTTAAAATTTGATGTAGTGGATTTGTGGAAAAACTTGTGAATCCTAAACACACAACTAAAGATAAAATAAGTACAAATTTTTGAAGGAACATTTCTATATGTGCATACAAGCAGAATAATGCAATAATTGAATGGAATTTGCAAAATCATTGGAAAATTAATAAAACTACAATTATTTAAAGTAATTCCAAGAATTGGAATTGGAAGAATTATAATGTAGTTGCTCAATCGTTTGAAAATTATTACAATCCAGGAGAAGTCACATTGAGGTTATTTTTGTAGATTTCTCAAAATAAAGAAATCAATTAATCGAATTTGCATTTGAAAATTAATTTCGTGTATAATCAAAAATTGATTGGTTTCTAAAATTTATTTTTTGAATAATACTATATTACGTCTAGAGCAATATTACATTCGTATGTGTGAAAAGTATGTTTTAAAATATGGGAATTATGGATCCTTTTCGAATTATAATTAATCATTATACAAACTCACCCATGATTCTATCTATATTTCCACCATCATACTATCATTCTTAAGGCCATCATGCTTCTTGTATTACAATTAGAATTTTAAGCTTTTAGGAAAGAAAATTCATTCAGTGAGGTTTTGAAATTGGAAAGAATTTTAGACAATAATAGAGATCAAATGTCAAATTAAAGCTAAAGTTCTCAATTTCCTTCCACTCAAGACAATAGTTTAATTTTTAATGATTTTGGTCTATCAATCATTGAGACATTAATAATATGGAAATGCGGAAATCTAAAGATTTCTTAATTGGAGTTTTGATAATGTAAGAAAAAAATCAAAGTTTGAAATTTGGAAGTTGTCTGAATAGCTTATGTATTAATTAAAACTTTTTTCAATTGTAATATGTCAATCTAATAAAGACTGGGATGGAAAAGGTTTTATTTTAAAAATTATTCCTTTACTTTTATATCAAAAACTTTGATTAAACCATGCTCGCATATACTTGTTTTTGCGACAAGAGTGAGGCATGACGGGTAAGATAAATTAAATTAATTTAACTAAAGCCACACGTGTCAATGTGATAGTTAAGAGTCAATTGTTGACAAATGATGTAAAAGTAATAATTAGGGCATATCGGAACTTGTGCTCGACAAATGTCTTTTAAAGTTAGCATGAGCTTAGGGACACTTGTATTAATAAGAGGCCACAATCAATGATACTGAATGCATGCAGAGCTAGTATTTTCTAGATAACAATATGATATATTGCTACTCTTTAGAAATTAATATACAAAAGTATTTTATGTGTGTGTATACTAATGTGAGAACTTATCCTTGATTAATAACCGAAAAATCATTCAAATTGATTAAGGAATTACATGCTTTTGAAATAATTGAATTCATAAATGCATGGGTTTCCATGAAAAGAGCATGAAGTGACATAAGGGAATCATTTAATCTTTCGCTAATCAGCAATTATTTTCTCAGGAGAAATTACCTTCTATTAGCTTACCAATGACTCTACCTTAATATCAGAAAAGTTCGGTTTCATTTAATTAAATTTCAAAGTATAGGTAATATTATTCTAAAGAATCCTAGGCTATATAATATATAAATTACTTTTCTCTGGTTACCATGCTATTTAATCATATTAAGAGATGAGTTTAGGTGATTAACAACTAATATTTCATTTGCTACTTAGCAACAAATCACTAGTGACAATAATATTTTTGAAATAAATTTAATCATTTTCAAAAAATCTTCGTTGTGATAATTCTTTATAAGAAATAAAATAGAAATGTTTTATCGCAAGCATTATTTGTACCAATAAACTTACACTGAAATTTCTATGCATGCGTTTCTATCAGATTAGTTCTGTAATGATAATAACGAAATTTAAATATTCAAATTTTAAGAACTTTATCTGTAGGATTTAAACCGATTTCTGATTACACTGTTTGATAAATAATTCATTATTTCTGTAAAAGTGCTTTTAAAATAATTTGCTAAAGTAGCAGGAGTAAATATTTAAAGCTCACATTTGATTCCTTGTTTAATTAAATTCATAGAAATTATTTTTACTATTATCTATATATGTTACGCTAATTAACCGAGTTAGTCTATACACAGGGTTAAACGAGGTGTGTCTTATTCAACATAAAAATGAAAAACTTTATTTTATAAGCAGTTTCCTTAAGAAACACTTTTAAATTTTTAGTAAAAATTGAATAAAAATTTTATGAAGTACGACAAGAAATTTTTAGCAATTAAGTAATTAGTGATAGCACTATTATTTACGATATTTATTTGGTATAACTTTGCTTAAATTATGTAAGAACTAAGCAACATTTCCATCAGATATACAAAAAAATCACTGTCCAGAATAATTATAGTTAGAGTTTTTTTGTATTCTTCGAGTAAATTGGTTAATAAGTAAATAGTTCTCTTGATGATAGGTAAATGCCCTCATTTTCTACCTGCTTGTTTAGTTTATTCGGCTGTGTACTCCTATTACTCCTATTTATAGGAAAATACATGTGCAATGCTAAAAAAAATCTTCATGTTATTTCAATAAAATTTTTTAAATGTATACTTGCAGAGTCTTGTTGAAATATTGAGATAACGTGTTCTCTACATGGTCTCACATTTCTTACAAACAAGCACATAAGTAAAGTTCATGTAATACTGTCGTGCACAGTATTATTTGAATTTCTTAGAATACAACACTGAAGGTGTCATTCCTGTATATAAATATAAAACTCGTTGACCGAAAAACTCAAATACATTTTAATTATTAAGCATATTTTACACAATGAAGTTTTTCAAAATGCATTTAATATACAAANTATTGAGATAACGTGTTCTCTACATGGTCTCACATTTCTTACAAACAAGCACATAAGTAAAGTTCATGTAATACTGTCGTGCACAGTATTATTTGAATTTCTTAGAATACAACACTGAAGGTGTCAGTGGTCTACGACATTCCTGTATATAAATATAAAACAAATACATTTTAATTATTAAGCATATTTTACACAATGAAGTTTTTCAAAATGCATTTAATATACAAAATATGCATTTCAATTATGTGAAGTATTCACATTTTGACAAACA
The DNA here is from genome assembly GCA_900660155.1 of Hofstenia miamia. NCBI lineage: Eukaryota > Metazoa > Xenacoelomorpha > Acoela > Hofsteniidae > Hofstenia > Hofstenia miamia. The sequence continues at coordinate 21,950 of CABFPE010000839.1, forward strand.
GTTGAGGACAAAAATTAGCTTTACGCTATCTACGTTCAAAGACTGTTTCGGAAAGAACACTATTAGTTAATTTAATTGCAAATAATTTTGATTTTTGTTCTTGCATTGTCTCTGTATGAGAAACAGTGAATATTCCAGCGACTTAGGCGATTAGTTAAAAAAATTCATTCATAACAAATTCAATAATTTCCTTATAATTTAGAAATGATATGTAACAAAATTCGAAAGCTTTTGGAATATTAGTAACGCATTCAAGCAAATATATTACAAAAATGAATAAAATTCAGAAATGAGAGAAATTACAAAACTGAAAAACTTGTTGTATTTATCAGAAGAAGAAGTCTAACAAAAAACTATTGAAACTAAGAAGCAAAGGGAAAATTTCTAAAGAGATCAGGAAAACCACACTTTATAAGTCAATCTCCTAGATTATATGAACTAGCAAAAATGCTATGGATCCTCTATTTAGGCATGTGTTAGAAAGATAAATTTATAAATTATAAATTATCAAAATGGCTTAATAACATTCTTCAACAATTCATTCTAAAAAGTAAAAGTAAATAAATACTTCAGATATACTAAGAATTTATAGACTTCTTTCATTACCAATAAAGAAAAACACAAATTATTCATGAAGATGCCTGTTGAAAAAACAACTAATAATATCTCATTCCTGAAAAGAAAATTACTGTTTCAAATGAAATTCTAAAGCACTTACTCAGACTAGCGTGCTTAAGAGTTAAATTCATTGCACAATAATTATGCATATTAACATTTACCAGGGATTTGATCCAAAGACATTAATATAGTAAGGTATGTTGATGATATTTTTACAATATTTGAAAGGGAGTCAGGAATTGAGAGTTTTACGGAAATATCTAAGTAATCAAGTACAACTTTGTAAATTAAACTTTAGCAGGCACTAGATAATCCCAATTATTGTACGTATGTCTGAGCAGTTTGCACCATATTCTATACTAGGGTTCACTTGTGCATATCAAATACCTTTTTGAGAAAATATTTTTCATTATAGCTGCAGTTATCATATTTTTTTACATTTTTAGAAGTGCAATATAAGGTCAGTGTAAGACTTTTAATTGGTCATTAGTAAACTCAGCTAATCTCATAATTTTTTTAAACATTATGAATTCACACGAATTCATGTATATCCTTACAATTCTATAATGTGAACCATGAGATTATGATCCTCTCAAGCATTACCGCAAGGTGTTTTTAAGATAACCTTAGTTGAAAAAACTTTGATATCTTTAACTTTTTGAACATTACTTTATAGAAAATTTAATGGTCTTAATATTTCCAATCTCGCAGTATTATTAAAGGTCTCACTTACAAAATTATCGCCAATTCAGTAAATATATCTCCTAAAATGCTAAGCTATTGTCCAAATTTGAAACAACAAGTATAAAGGAATACAGTTGAGTACATAAAATTGCAGTCAAACAAACTGACGCTTAGTAAGCGTACTCCAAAAACATAAATTCCAACCCACGGCTTTTAGGCACTAATANGAAGAAGTCTAACAAAAAACTATTGAAACTAAGAAGCAAAGGGAAAATTTCTAAAGAGATCAGGAAAACCACACTTTATAAGTCAATCTCCTAGATTATATGAACTAGCAAAAATGCTAAGGATCCTCCATTTAGGGATGTGTTAGAAAGATAAATTTATAAATTATAAATTATCAAAATGGCTTAATAACATTCTTCAACATTTCATTCTAAAAAGTAAAAGTAAATAAATACTTCAGATATACTAAGGTCAGTGCAAGACTTTTAATTGGTTATTAGTAAACTCAGCTAATCTCATAATTTATTTTAAACATTATGAATTCACACGAATTCATGCATATCCTTGCAATTCTATAATGTGAACCATGAGATTATGATCCTCTCAAGCATTACAGCAAGGTGTTTTTAAGATAACCTTAGTTGAAAAAACTTTGATATCTTTAACTTTTTGAACATTACTTTATAGAAAATTTAATGGTCTTAATATTTCCAATCTCGCAGTATTATTAAAGGTCTCACTTACAAAATTATCGCCAATTCAGTAAATATATCTCCTAAAATGCTAAGCTATTGTCCAAATTTGAAACAACAAGTATAAAGGAATACAGTTGAGTACATAAAATTGCAGTCAAACAAACTGACGCTTAGTAAGCGTACTCCAAAAACATAAATTCCAACCCACGGCTTTTAGGCACTAATATTCAACAACTACAAATTTAAATTTTGAAATAATCAAATAAATTGTGTACTGCAGTAAATGTCCTTGTATATATTCCTTAACAATTTAAATTGAATCTGTTAATTTTGATTAGATTGAAAAAAATATTTTTAGAAGTAGCATAAAAAATATATTGCCAAATGAGTTTTAGTA
>CABFPE010000839.1:25349-52552 GCA_900660155.1 Hofstenia miamia
TTATATTAGTTTATTTTCTCTTTACCTGTTTCTCCCAGAATCGGGGCTGTCGTTTCTATGTTAAACCTTCTGCAGAGTCAATTAGTTTCTAGTATAATTACAGCCCACGATTCTACACATCCATTGGGCACACAACAAAAAGTCGCAGAGTCTGGCCTGGGGTGGTGTGTAGCATCGCTGGTAGTTGTTACTATTTATCAGCCAGACCTCACAGTTTTCTTGTTAGTGACTGGTAGTTGTAATATTTGTACATATTGTAACATTGTATATAAAGACCAAAGCATTTTGTAAATAGAAATAGTTTGAACTGTATTCTCTTATTGTGTGCTAGAATCACCGTCTGTGATTCTACACTATGCTAACACTAATGAAATCATTGTCATGGCAGAAGGTTGCAGAAGTGACCATATTGTAACACCCCTGATTCTATCAAAACCTAACATATATGAAAAACATTGGTGATTCATTCATGTAACTAGCAACTGTTTAGGAAACATCCAAGATGACCAATTTGTATGGCTTCCTGCCAAAGTGCTGACCAGGGAAAGAGAAGTTTGTAACTTGCTTAATTGGTGCTACCCTATTTGTCTCATAACTTATTATTAGCTCTCAGCACACTAAGTAATAGCATGTAATTACCATGCATTTGTGTTAAACAACATTGTAATATCATCAGAGTGTAATCAATTATCAGTGCATTTACATGTTGCATTTGAACAAAAGGTTTTATTACATCTATATGTAGCTGTACACATAACCTAATGCAGTCCACAATTTGGGCTGCTTACCATCTGAATGGTACTCATCAATTCAGTACTCAAAGAGGTACACCCAAATTGTTGCCAGAACTTACACACTAATTATTCTAAACATAATGTATTAAAAAAGTAAAGTAAGAAAGAAAGTAAACAAAAATGAGGTGAGATAAACTCTATTGAACATTAACTTCAACTTTGCTCATATCTATACATTGCTTCAAAGTAATTACCTGTCTTTGTTTACAACTTAAATCATGTGATCATAGTTCTCTTGCAAATTGAATTGAGCAACAAATACACATAGCACCAGCTTGAGGGGACACTATATTAATCTTGCAAACTAAACTTGAATTGGAATAACTTACATCACAATGACGTCATTATTGGAAATTACAAAATTAGAAAATAAATAAAAATGGCACAAGTCACTGAGTGACTCTACACTATCATTGAACTGCAGAGGCTCAGAATCAAATTTATAATTATTTTTAAAGTATATTTTATTGTCTGGAAGGCCCATAGAAATTTTATTTACAGGATTTATTATTTACAGGAATCACTGACTCTTGTATGATTAAAGGTCCTCATTTCACTGTTCCAAATTTCTAAAAAAGCAAAAACTTTTCAACTACTTATCAATGTCAAATAGAAGTGTAGAAAACATTGCCACTCTTAGAAAAAGAGCTTAGGCACATCTCTTCATTGAACAACTTGACCCTTTACATTTATAGATTATTTTGTAAAGAAGCATACTAGAGCTTCTAATAGAAGGGTTGTGCACTATGTAAGAAATAAAAAATAAATAAATAAACCATATATGAAAAAGTACTGGAAGTCAGTTAATAGAAATCATTAATTCACTTAATTTAACCAAGTAATTAAATTCTAAATCTATTTCCACTTGAGAATTAATAGTTTAGTTTTAACAATGTCAGAAATTAGTTATTCAGTAATTAATTGTTTTTCTAAGTTAATGATTGTGGTGTGATTACATATCTGACTATTCTATTTACTCTTTTACATTTTTATGAGTACTTATTCATTAAACAGTGTCTTTGTGTTTACATTTACAAGTTATATACTTTAAACATTTGGGATTAGTAATGTCTTCACCAAATTCCCAACACTACAATTGATGTTGCAGACTAATCTCATCCTTTATTTAGGTTCAATGACAAGGAGTTTTCATTTGCTTGTACTATCATTCCCTTTTGCATATAAAGACAGTAGTACAAATGTGTTCAAAAAATTGATGTTATTTATATGGAGTGGTAATCATTACTCATGAGTGTCATGGGTGAATACTAAAGAAACAGATCACATGAGTAAATAAATGATTTTTTTCTTTACCTTCTTTAACTTTTAAATGTTTATTCCTAAATTTATATGAAGCTATACTTTGTTTGTTAATTAAACCATTTAAGATCTTCTTGCTTGAAATGGTTGTTCATTAAAAAAGTAATTTTAGGTATCTAATCATTTTTACATTTAAGGACAAATCTTCAATATGACAGCATCTCTGGTTGAGAAACCATATGAAAATCCTCTTCATTTATTTCTTAAATAAAATAGATAAACAGCAACTCTGGTAGGATTTGGCTAAAACAAAGTATTTGAGTTTATAATAGGACAGTATTGTAAAGTATAATCATTTTAATTCATTTTACTGATCAATAACAAAGGGAATTTTAAATAAGTACACTAACATATAGTTAAACACAAATACAGTAAATAGGATTAGACACAACCTTAAGATGAGATTGCAAATAAAACACATCAGTCAACACAACCTGTTTTGGTGCTTTCACTTTGTTGGTATTTCAACTTCTTGTAGTGGCCATCTTCATAAGTCATCAATGAAGACAAGAGACAAACCTTTGTAGAGTAGTTCAGATCAAGCAATAACTCTGTCATCAACTGGCATCATACATGTGAAAGAAGGCATAACTCTATCTGGCAGTTAATGCTCACTGCCTTTATAATATTTCACTTTCAAACAATGTTGGGGTAGTAAGAAATGGTACATAGCAGTGAACATTTCTAGAATATACACAATAGGGTACAAAGTGCTGAGGGGTTCACAAGTACATAATACATATATCTGTCAACATTCTCTTAATAGTCAAAATTTGCAGAAAATTTTATTTTTGCCACCAAATATCACAATGAGACATACAAGCTACTCAAATATTCTGTTTAATTCCACTGATGGAAGTACAATAGGAGACAAACTTCATGCATAACACTATGCCCTGCCACTAGGCATGAGTTGTGAAGTCTCAACTAGTGTAACAGCCATTTGATATTCTGCCTGCATGCAGCTTCAATTGGGCATTAGCTCTGAGATCAATCTGATCAAGAATTAGAGATGCTATTATTAAAGTCTGTTGTTAAGATGTCATTCAAGAATTGCCACAAAATGTACTTGCAGGAAATCTTATCACATTAGTGGTGAGCTTCAAAGTTAAGGACAATGTTACAGGTCATTCTGTAAAAAAATCAGCAGTAAAATAGTAACATGCATTTGAATAACATGTAAACATGATCAATAATACATAAATAAACAATAATTCTTTGTTTATGGAGAAGTTGTTGAGGGAATATTTGAATTGACTCAAAATCCTCCCAGATTGGTCTGGTGTCATTTGCTGCAAACTTTTTGAAAACCTCAATGTTTAAAGATGTTGCTGAGCTTCTTGCATTTCCTGACCTTTTTGCAGTCAAATTTTAAATCTCAGCCAATGTTATCATTGTAGCACTATCAATGAATCATACATATTGTTGTAATTTCAAGTTGTGGCCAAGAATTGAGCAATTTGCCATGAATCTGTGCTGCATTCAACCCATCAAACTGTTCACATCTTCCTGTCAACACTTGACAATACAGTACTTGATGATGACAATACAAATAATCAATAAAATAACGGTTTTGAAAATAATATCAAAGTAGAAAGTGTTATATGCAAGCCCACATGCAAGCATGACATTAAGCATACCTTTTAATGTTAAGTGAGACAAATTAAAGACTGTTGTAAGATTTATTAAAATTATTGAACTATATATACAATTGAAAGATATCAACCAAACAGTACAATGACTGTATGGACACCTTTAGAGAAGGTTGTTGGGAAACTTGTTTACCATTGTACCAAGCCTAGCTAGCCACATTAACTACACTATTGCTCCTTCTAGGTTGATTACACAAATGCATGGAAGTGTTCATAGGGCATCCATAGAAGTCAGGTGGCTTTCTATTTATAGTTGATTTGTGATAAGGTATTATTTCAGTTTGATGATCATGTTCATCTTCCTTTTGTTCATCTTCCTTTTCTCCTTCATCTAGAATTGGCCAATCATACCATTGATCTATCAATGTATCCATTCTTGTTTTAATGGGAATTAGATGTCATTGGTTTCTACAAATTATTTTGCCATTGACCTTTATTAGATAGAACTGTGGAGTGGAAGCTTTTGCAACTATCTTTCCATTTCTGTTGTCCAGCATGGTTACTCTTACATATTCACCAGGATGTACTTCTAGGAGATCCCTGCCTGACTTATGGTAATATTCTACTTGCTTTCTTTTGTAGCACTCTTCTTATGTATTGGCTTCTCAAATATTACAGGTTTTAGCAATTTTTTTGATATGAGATCATTTGATCATAGTCTGTGGTTAAAAAGAAGTTGTACAGGAGACAATCAGAAAATGACAAGGGGTTATTGTTGTAATCCAATAGTGATAGGTGGAAATCAATGCCTTTTTTGTAGAACATCTTAAATGTTTGAATACTCCTTTCAATCATTCCATTTGATTGAGGATTTACTAAATTCATACAAACCAAATGGATTGTTATCAGCCATAACTGTGTGAGGTATTCCATGAGTACAAATAATGTCCTTAAGCTTATTGATTACTAACACTGCAGACTTGTTTGCTAATTTTTCAACTATTAAGAATCTAGAAAAGTAGTCAACACAAATTAGGAAAGGTTTACAACCAATTTCAGTTATATCTATTCCTACCTTTCTGGATGGAAGAGAGGGTCTTTTATGTAACAATAATTTCTCTTTCTATTAGTTAGATTGATGCATTATGCAATCACAAATTTCTCAACATCATATGACATCCTCAGTCAGAATATGAACTGTCTACATAGTTTTTTGTTTTCACAATTCCTATATGTGATCTGTGAAATTCTTTTAACAACTGTTTCCAACACGTCTTTAGTATGTACAGTACTGGCCAAAAGTTTGGGAACACTTTCCAAATATAGAAATTTTTGTATTTTACACTAAAAAATGTTATGTAGAAACAATATAATAACACAATGTAGAAATAATATGATAACATCGTGTAGAAAGTAAATAGTTAATTCAGAAAAACTCACTAATATTTTGTATGTTCGCCATTATTGGCCAAACACACAGCAATGTGATTTGACATTGACTCAAACAGCTTTCCACAATAATAATCAGTAATCTCTGTGCACCATGCCAGTTTAATTTGCTCCTTCAGATCATTGAGTGATGTGCATTGGTGCTTTCTCAGACAGTTTTTGATGTGATGCTAGTAATTTTCTATGACATTGAGGTCTGGGGAGTTTCCCAGCTAGTTCTCAAGCAGCTGAAAGTCTAGTGATTCAATCCACTGTTTCACAACTTTTGTGTGGTGGCAAGGAGCACCATCTTGTTGTAATACAGATGTTCTGTGAAGCTGCATAAACATAGGAACTTTCTCCTGAATAATTTTGAGGTAGGCCTTGGCTGTGACTGCCTTGTTGTGAGGAACATAATACATACCAGCACGCCCATTCGCAGTTATAGCACCCCAAATCATCACAGAAGGTGCTGAGCGGACAGTTTGTTGCATGTAACATGTGTTGAATCTTTGGTTTCTTGGTCGTCAAATGTGTGGCCGGTATGATGTGAACTGGCAAATCTTGGATTGTCACTAAACATTACTTGATGCCAAATCTCAGGGGTGTAGCGTTGGTATTGCCTGCAGAAACGCAACCGGTCTCGAATGTTCTTTGAAGATAATCGGGGTTTGGCTGCCGGTTTGCACGATGGAAGGTCAAAGGTAGTATTCAATCAACACCTAATGGTGTGTGTTAATACAGTCTGCACTACCACAGCTAGATTTGCTTTGACTTCAGAAGATGAAGAGAATGGTTGACTGACGACATTATGGTGAATGAGACGGTCAGTCTGAGGGTTTGTCATTTTTGATCTTTCAGACTGCTTGCGAGAGGAAAAATTTTGCAATTGCTGATAGTGAGTATCACTTCTGGATACCAAAGATACTGACATGCCCATTCTAACAGCTATAGCACGATAATTGTACTCCTCCTCATACAAGATATGAATTTGAGCACGCTTTTGGTGAAATTTCACTACAATAGAAGATATTTCAAACTATAATGATAGTGCTTTTTCAGCTAAGTTTGTGTTAATTTTATTCGGTAATTGAATATGTTGTAAATTCTAAGAAAAAATTGGAAATTCCAGGAATTTTATGAAGTTTCCAGGAAATAGCATAAAACATGCTTTAGACAGGTTACTGTTCCCAAAATTTTGGCCAGTACTGTATATCTGTTCTTGATGTAAAATGCATCCATCCTTTAAGTACAGCTCATTTTGGATTTTTTCCATTTGCTTCTGTTCTTCACTTCTTATCTGATTGCACTGAGGCCATGAAGTTCATATATATAGCTTAAAATTTCTTGAGCCTCTTTATCTGCATTTGTTTCATATTGGATCATTCTGATTGTTGTACAGTTGTTCATTGTTAGTGAGTGAATAGATAGAGCCAATTCTTCCTCAATGCCATTTGACTTGACTTTTGGCATTGGTATTCTACATAGCATGTCAGCAAATACTAATTTTTTATCTGGTCTGTATGTTATTTTCAGAGACAGGTACTTTTGTAGAATAGCAAAGAGTCTTTGGATTCTAGGAGGACATGTTGCTAAAGGCTTGTTTTGAAGGGCTTAGAGAGGCTTATGGTCTGATTCCACTTTGTCATCTCACCCATACGTATACTGTTGAAAATGGGTACATGCATAGGTTATAGTCAGTAATTCCTTTTCAATTTGTGAGTAGTTTCCTTTGTTGGGAGTCATGGATCTGGTGGCATAAGCTACAGGTTTGCTTTCTTGAATAAGGCATTCACCTAGTGTGAAATTTGAAGCATCTGTTTGTAATGTAATTGGCAACTTGTTATCAAAATGACAAAGAACTGGTTCTAATGTAAGAAAATAGATTATTCAGTGCAATGGTACATCTTTCTTTGACAATTGTCTAAGTGGTGTGGCCAAGCAGCTGCTGTAATGATTTCTTGTCTGAAGGTGCATCTAAATCTTGAATTACATTGATTTTTTGTGTATCTGGGTAAAATCCTGTTCTGCTGACAATGAATCCCATGTACTTGATGTTATTCTTCATTAATTGTAGCTTACCTCTATTGAATATGGTTTCTAGTGTTTGAAAATGTTCATCCTCTGTTTCAGTAGCAATACAAATATCATCAACAACATTGAGAATGTTGCCAAAATGTCTGTCTACCATTGCCTGGCACTTGTCCAAAGCTAATGTCAAACCAAAAGGTAATTGTTTCCAACAGTATCTGCCCAAAGGTGTATTGATGGTACACAGTAGTGACAATTTTGCAGTAAGAGGAATATGCCATTAGCAATTGGAAAGGTCCACCATGGAGAAGAATTTTTTTCCAATGAAAACTCATGCATTCTAGTAGATGATGGCAGATAGTGGTATTCCTATTCAATAACTTTGTGCAATATTTTGTTCTCAAATGTAATTCTTAGATCACCATTGTGCTTTTCAACAACAATACTGCTTCCTACTCAACTGGTAGGTTGATCAACCTTTGATATAATGTCAGCATTTTTGAGTTCTTTAAGCTTCTTCTTGAATTTTGGCAAAATTGAGAGTGGATATCTTTGAGGAGGGTGCATTACTGGTTTCCAATTCTGCTGAAGTGGTATCTTATATTGCTGGTCTATACATCCATATCCAGTGAAAACATCTTGGTAATTCTCAAGAATTTGATAGCATTTGTGATTTGGCCTGGGTGTGTTTAATCTTATATTTTTCTGGGCCTTTGCCAAAAATGTTTGCTGGGATATCATTCACACAGTTCACCTCATTTATTTGACCTTTCAAAAATTTAACTCTGAGAATCTCAGCTTCTAATGATGTGGTAAGACCAATTATTGGCTTAGTTTTCTTTGGAACCACTAGAAATTTTGTGTTTAGGCAACTATTTTTGTGTCCAGTATAAATTGCAACCTTTATTTGCCCATTACAGGAATCAATTGACCACCATATCTGGTAAGTTTTAAGTTACATCTGTGAATCTGGATTGCAGTTTGAGTTTTATCTTCCATTTCTTTGACTGTCACATAGGCCAGGACTTTGCATTGAGCTCCTGAGTCAACTTTCATTTTAATGGGCACCTCATGCATCTTGACTGTAGTAATTATTTCATTGCAATTTTGTTGGTGGGCTCTACTTTTGTTTATTGAGTCACACTCATATTCAGAATCACTTTCAGTTTCATCTAGGTCATGGATTTCTCTAGGTCTGTAGACATTACCTCTATCATCCTTTGTAATTAGGCATGACACTTTTTTTGCAAAGTGGTTGGGTTTCCCACAATTCCTACATGATTTGCCAAAGCAGGACATGACCTCAGCTTGTGCTGTCTACCACACCGTCTGTATTCAAATTCTTGATCATTTTTTGATTTCAAACTCCTTATGTTGTTACAAATTTTGTCAAGCTCTAGATTGCTCATCTGTTTCTTCAGCAACTCTGTAGAATTGGATGGTTCTCTGTAAATCAAGGTTGGGTTCCCTTAGCAGTCATTCCTGGAGTCGTCTATCCTCAATGGTGAGGAAGATTCTGTCATGAATCATGCTGTTTTAGATTGTACTGACGTTACAATTCTTAGCCCATGTTCAAATACTGATCTATTCTCATATTTTCTTTGCCACATTTAAAGAACTGGTAATGTTCAAAGACTTCATTTATTCCTTGAGAAAAATAATTGTTGATTTTTTGATAAAGTCATCAAATTTGTTCTTATCTTCATTTCTGAACCATATAAAGTTGTTAAAAATCTCATTTGCCTAATCACTGATGCATCTAAGAAAGACACTGATTTTGACCTTGCAGGACTTCTCATCTACTTCAGTCACTTCCATCAATAGCTTGAAATCTCATTCCCATTGTTGCCATTCAGCTGTAATGTTGGAACTGTCCATGTTAAGATAATTAGGCTTTAATGTATCAAAAGACATCTCACCACTGTCACCATGTAATGTTAAGTGAGACAAATTAAAGACTGTTGTAAGATTTATTAAAATTACTGATCTATATATACAATTAAAAGATATCAACCAAACAGTACAATGACTGTACAGATGCCTTAAAAGAAGATTGTTGGGAAACTTGTTTACTGTTAAACCAAGCCTAGTTAACCACATTAACTACATCAAAGCATACCTAACTTTCTCATATGTGATCTGCTTTAAACATTATTTCCAAATTTATAACTATCTAGAATCATATTCTGCATAATGTGGGCTGTCAAGAGACTTTGAGCAGAAACTATGAAAATATAAATTTGAAATGCCTTCTATCAAGATTGTAATAAAAATATTAAACTTGCAATTAAAGCCATTTTTTAAGCATAAAGCTTTTATTCAATTTTCAAAATTGAATGAATTTCTTTAATATTTATTTTTCCTATTATTCTCAGAGTGAATGAACTTCCCCATATTATTCAAATGGCATGTGTTGATTTTCTATGCAAGTCTTGAATGAACTTCAATGAATAACCAGATTTTGAAAAGCATGAAAATCATTTTATATATATTTCATGCTTTGCCTACATCATGTTGAAGCATTCACTTTCACACACACACTCATATTTGTAACCAGACAACAATAACAATTAACAATTTGATTTATTACATAGCCTAACCTAATTAACTTAATGAATTTTAAAAATAAATATATCATTAATATAAGAAAATCATTATATATTGTATAAGTGTTGTGAGAAAATTTGATTTTTAAGCTATTCAACAATTTCAAAATTTTTTCTAAATGATGTGATAATTTGCTTTTCAATCTTTTTAATTTGATGAGTTACCAAAGAAATAGTAAGGAATGCCTCAATTATTTGCTAATATTTCACATGGTACACATTTTATGCATTTTTGTACTAAAACTACAAAATGTGTGTACATTCTACATGTATGAAAGTTTGCCAATTACAGATTTGTGCATGTTTTGATAGTTTATAAAATATATTAACTCATTTGATCTCATGCATAACATGTAATGACAAAAAATAATCTTAAAGTGATGGAGCAAGATTTCAAACTATAATAACAGATGTCCATTATGAACTAGCTAATAGCAATTACAAAACAAATGGCTTGAAGATCTACATTTTGTTATTGAGATGAAATATATATATTAACAGACAAAATGCTGTTTTTAATCAAGATAGTTCAATCTTTGACTCCTTTTGAGAGACATCATTCAAATTTTAGCACTTCTAAAAATATAAAACCTAAGAGTTAAATGAATAGCTCTTTTCTCTTATTTATAAATTGATTGTGTCCAAATTATTATTATAGCTCTTAGCATATTGTCCCAATTGTACAAATAGCAGACATTGTTTAGCAGAGCCAATTTTAGCTTGGAAGAGATTTTAGTAATCTATTAATGCAAAACCAAAATGTAGTAAATATCCTTAAATGAGAAATGCAAACAAAATGATTGAGTCCTAAATCTAAAATCCTTCTACTTATGAACTCAACAATATTATAGGTTTCTTCAAGTCATTAATAAAACATGTGGAAATAATTTTTGTATAGAGTTTGAATAAAATTGTAAATTCCTCTACTGCAAAAATTAATAAAATTGTTAATGATTTTAATAAATAACTAATTCTAGCAAAAACTTGGAAAACTCAGATGAAATAGTGCTAATGGAAATCTGTAGAAGGCAATTTGCTGCCTCAATAGAAGTCTTTGTTGAACATGTGGTGGAATTTGAAATAAAACTAGTTTAGACTGCTAATCTTTCTTATTGATCAATTTGAAATTTGACTACAACTCAGCAATTAACTTGCTTAGGAAATTTAAGTAAAAGTTAAGCAAAAACAAATCTTGGTAATTATTGCTTAACCTTCCAGTAAAACTAAGTCATTGGAATAAAAATCACCACCATATTTCAAGTCAAGATTGCTCCTTTACAATTGACCAAAAACTACTATTTTAAATAAATATAGATAGAAGAATTTACATACAATATGCTTCTTTGTTTCTTATTGAGACAAGCCCTGCTATAATATCAAAAGTGTAAGGTATTGTGGTACACTGTTTATGAGGTTTTTGTGATTTTTGTCTCTTGGCAACTCCCCCCTCCTAAATATGGACCTAGATCCACTCTTGAATTGATTTCAGATGATGCTTATTAAGCAAAATATTTTTACTTTTAAAATTGAACTATGCACTGCAAAATATATACCAACAGGTAAATTCAAAATCTGCATAAACTATGTTTTAATGCCAATCTGCAAAGCATGAACACTTACACTGAGCCTGTTTGGAATGTTGATGAGCTTAAATTGTAATAATTTACCACCATATGCATTCTTGATTTTGAACTGGGCAACTACAAAACTATATAATGTATTTGCTTCATAATACAATTAATGAGCTTGATCCATATACAGATGCAGCATTTATTCAGAAATTATTCAGACCATATTTACTCAAGAATTTCAAGATTACAAAATGAATTGTATTCTATGGTATTATATATTATTAGTCATTAATTCTATTACTCTTCTTGTTTATGTTAAATATCTCATAGCCATAAATAATAATTCATTCACTTTTATTGAAAATTCTGTAATGCTAATGTAAACCAGTTTTTTGCATTGAGTTCTTATCAAAACATCTAACTCAATATTGATTTCAGAATTTTTGCTCATTATCCAATTTTAAATGATAATTTATGGTCTTGATTCTGTCTTTCTAATTATTTGCAATTTTTTTAACACTCAGTAAGAATGTTTTATATACATTAAAGAACTGTGTTATATTATTTTTATAAGTAACTAAGTATATAGCAAATAAAATACCTTTATTGTAAAGCATATTAAAGGAAAATTTATTGTGAATATTGTCTAATTAAAAACTATAACACTAATTTTTGCTTAAGAAATATATCCCATTGAGACACAATGTTTACAATTGTACACATGTAGAAACTGGATATTTATTGAGATATGATTATATATTCAACCTTGTTATCTTAAAATTTATTTGGTCTAAATATTGGTATAATTTAGTATTGAATATACTTTTAAAAAATAGCATTCTGCAAAATGAAGAATTTAGTGAAACTAGTTGAATTTGAGTTATTCACAAACCATAATTTGAAACAAGTTTTTGCATGATTTCAATGTGATACTTCATAAGACACTCTAAATGAAAAGTTTTCAACAGAATTATGTCATTAAAGTACATTATTGGATCACAATGTGTACAAATGTGCACAGTCAATTTCAATGAAAATATTAACAATAGAAAAAATTTCTTAATGTAATCAGAAACAATTGAGACTAACCATGCTGAGCCACCATTTAAATATTTTGTAGAACTTCCATGCAATGTGCATGTCTGAAAGAGTATTCATTAAAGCAAATTGCTCTACACAACCAGGAAGAGCTTAGAAACATGTGTCAAGTTCAGTACAAATCACAGCTGTTGCAAATAAATTGGACATACATTTTTAAAAATTCAAGATTTGATTAGAAAGTAACTTCTGTTGCATAAATAGTGAAAGCTTTTACCAAAAAATTGTAATTCATCTCAGAAAATATATATGTTAACTCAGTGCTGAACTAAATATTCCACAACACTTTGTCTTAGTGCCTGTGTATGTCATATTGTATATTGGGACAGCTTAAAAATTATATTTAAAGAACATTACAAAAAATACATTTATTTCAACAATTCAAGAACATTATACAACAAAAATTTGATATGTTTGGCACCACATTAAAAAATATACACGCATTTGCATGTGTAATCATGCGCTATCAACTACAAATTATAACTATTAATGAATTTATTTACAATAGCATTCTGTTTTTGTGAATATTCCTTTCAATCACACACATTTTAGTTAAAATATTTACACATTTAAACTGTATTTTAATAGAATTATTAAAATTATTGATTCTAAGGAATATAGTAAAATATCATTTGATTTTGTTGATAATCCTTAGCAAAATAGAGGACAGCCACAATAGGATTTGTCTAGGCATTTGTGCATTTAACAGAACCATAAACTTTGTTCTTTTCCACGGAGTTGACTTTGTTTTGATTATCAGAAAATGATGTTTGCGTGAAATATACGTTTTCATTGTATGTTACTCTATTGGTGATGTTAAGACATTGCAAAATTGAATGGAATTCTTTTCTGAAATGCTGGCGAAATAGTTCACTGCTGAAGATGTAAATCACTGGGTTTGTACAAGGATGTATATATATTAGAAACACAGTTAATCGAAAGAGCAATGTAAATCCAAGATCCAAGGGTTCTTGGATTAATCCTAGAATTTGCAGTACTGTGAAGATATAAAACGGGCTCCAGCATATAAAGAATGCCAAAACAATACATAGCACGACTTTCACTAACTTAGTGGTTGTGTTGTCTAACGCACAGTTTCCTTCTTGTCCAGTACTGGCGGCCGTCTTCCGTAAGTCCCAATATATATGTATATAGAAAATAAAAATCAATAAAAATGGGCCTATCAATCCAATAAATAAGCATACCATTATCCAAATAGGTTGAAGATTAACCGGCATCGCTAAATGACAATACACGATACCATGCAATTCCTGCACGTCCCCATAAGTCCAGACAGGCATAGTTATCACAACAGAAGCAAACCATGCAATTGACATTATAAATTGGGCGTATTTTGGAGATCGGATTTTCACAACAAATGAGGTCATTCCATGAACGATTGCGAGGTATCTGTCGAATGCCATCAAAACAACAATGAAGATCCCCGAAAACTGATTCAGAGCATCTATTCCTAAATGTAATTGTATTAAAAATTATTATGTATTGCTATACATTGAAAATATCAAATTTAATCCGATTAAAAATGGCACAATGCAATCCATACATACATATACATGTACATAGCTGAAATAATAAAAAATGAATTTCATAGTTTTAATTACAAATATATTCTTTCAATTAATTGTAAAATATAAGTGATTGCAAAGAGCAACTGCTTCACTGTGGTGTTTATAAAATACCAAAACCGCGGTCGTTTTTTGCCATTAATTTGTGTATAGGCTTTTCAATATAATTGCAAAATATTGCAACAATTGGTTTGTTATTTGTGCTATATTGCAGTCATTGATTGCATTAACGAGTGATTGACTATTATTTTGCAACATATTTTGATGATCTCTGATCAGGCTATCAACGAGCTGACGCTTTTAAGCTTCGCTCGATTCGTTTTTACTTTGAATATTTTCCGGTTACGTTAGAAGTGCAGCATGTGATTAGGTGCACTAATTCCTGAAGAAGTTCACCAAGCTCAAACTTTGAAAAATATCATTCAGACACGGCAACCTTTCTTGAAAGACTTAAATTAAATCACGGCTAAAAAAGAGGCGACCCGACCTGCGGTAGATCATGAACCGTATCATTTATGTTAATAATAAATGGTTGAGGTATAGTGATAAATGAAAGTGCTTCTAACAAACAAGTATATTTTTACACTACTTAACAATTTTTTAACTGTTAATAATAGTTAAAATATAAGGCAATAATGTATTGACCAAATTTACCTAAAACCATAAAACATACAAAGCGGAGGAAAACCATTAATTTAGCTCAATAAATTACTAATAGCTATATAACCACATAAAACACGGACCAATCATTTATTCAATTTAATAAGTTATCAATCCTTTTCGAAAAGAACTCATGATATGTGGTCAAATCTCCATGAGAATGTAGGCCTTAGAAAAGCAGCATTCAGCAATGTAAGGGAATGGAAGAATGCTTTTGAAACTTTGCTAAGCTAGTAAATGTTTCCAAATCAATTCTCAAGAAACGTGAAAGCTCATTGCCTCTCATCAAATGTTTGAAAAAATAAATCAAGTTTTTTTGACATTGTTGTTGCTGATTGAGTCTCCAATTCGGGGGTTAAGTGGAAAGCAGGTTCTGTAACAGTTACATCTTAAATGACGTTTGCTTTATACTTTTAAATGTAGTGAGTTTGAACTGTGGTAGTTTTGCTCAAAAATTCATGGTGCTAAATATGATGCTATATGCCCCTCCGCTCTTGCTATCAAGAATTAGGCTTGATAAAGTGGAGATTATGCAACAGCCTTTTCGTTTTCCAGCAGAGAAAGCTCAAAAACGCTGGATTATCTGACTACATAAGAGAACATTCCAGCTCGAAAAGAGACAAGATATGCAATAGAAACTATTAGATTAAACAATGTATCATATCATATATTATCGTCTACTAATAGAAGAAGATTCTGCGTTTGAGATCCTGTCTACACAAATTGCTGTGATTATAAATACCTGATTTGAACCACCCATCATCAATACATATGAAAATGGTAACAGTGAACTGTCAAGTCATCATCAACTTTCAGTGTTCAATCGGTCTTAGTAAATACAAAATTACCACATTTACTTCTTCCCAAATTTCAGATAAAATAATTTTTTTTGAAAATTGGAGTGAATTCTGCTATCTTGACTACTCCTACTTTGGCCATGAAAGCAAACACTCTTAGTGTGTATATTTGTCAGGAAATATAGTGAGAAGTCTGAATATTGAATTTCCTGTATTAGTTAAATTAATCTGCCATGAAACTTTGCCATTTAAGAATTATTTATCTAAATATTAGCTTAGCTAATAGTCAAACTGGCCCTTACTGAATGGAATTGATAGCAAACTTAGCAACGTAAATAATGCCCTACTTTTAGATTCATCAATAAGACTAAATTATGATGTTATGTCAACAGGGTTGTTAATGGAAAGTAACAAATGCTTGCTTTAATAAGGAAAGTGTATATGAAAATTCAAAAATGAATCGGTTTGAGTGAATTTTTTAAAATCAATCGAGTTCTGTAGGTCAATCTTTCCTGACCATCCTCTGACTGCTATATAATGGCTTTCATGTTGTTTCTTCGTTAGCTTGAAACTAATAAAAAGTTTTTCTATACTTGTACAATTGTTCATTAAGGATGACATTTAATGCAATTTTTGCTTCATCTGAGTGCAATTAAACGAGCTCTACTATTTCTACAAAAAGATTATAACAAATATCAAAACTTAGTGGCTCTTTGATCAACGCAATTTTTTGCCACTTAAAAACCATTGCAATAAAATATATGAATTTGAAAAATTGATGTAAATTATACACAGTAATTAGAAATGTGAAATATTATTATTGAGATCAAATTTTAAGAATACATTATTTTCCAAGAAATAGCAATTTCATCTATAGCTCTTTTGCAAAAACCTTCTTCTCGTATTAGCTCACTACAAACTGCCTCTGCTCCTTTTTGCCATAAAATGATTTTTTTTGTAAAATGGGAACGACTTCAGCAAATAATATCATAAGTTCTTAGAAGACTATTTGCTTAAAATTTGATTCAAATCCTTCCATCAATAAATATTTATTACTTTATTTTTTGGGGAGATTTCAAATTTACCCCAGGAGAGAGAAGAGAAAGAGAGAGAGAGAGAGAGAGAGAGAGAAAGAGAGAGACATAGAGAGAAAGGGAAATAGAGAGTGCGAGAGTAAGAAAATAAGAGAGCGATAAGGATGATAAATATTTGTTGAGGGCCGATATTCATTCGCACGTAAGTTGATCTAAAAAATTTCCTGGAAATATTGTGTTGAATATTTGCTTTGTTCTATTTTTAATTCAGAGGAGTATAACGATTTTTAGTGTTTATTTTAAAATTGAAATAGTTTCAAATTTTAGTGACATCATCACACATCAGAAACATTTTCAGAAATATACATACAATTGCATACTATGATGCCAAGTAGTACGAAATCATGTCATGTTCTTTTTTTCATCTAAGGAATCGCCAAAACTGCCAACGTTATCAACATCTCCACTTGCTGCTCCAGTTACATATTTTAGCAGAAAAGCATTGGTGCAAATATACTATGTCTAAAAAGGTCATCTAGTATGTCACAATAGTATCTTCCGGCCTATTTAAAATGAAAAATACCTAAAACCCCATTTTCTAGAATCTATAAAAATTAAGTTTTGTTTTATTGCATCAAATTTGACCCTTTCAATTTACGATCGACCTAATATTGCTTGAGAGGTCAGAAAAAATTATGCTGATTTTTTGCAACTAGATGATGTGTTTTTGATGTTAGAATTTTTAATGTTGTTATATGCAAAAAATAGTGGTTTGATGCTTAGAAAGGCAAATATGAAAGGGCTTAGCCTCCTCATCTCCTCACCCAATAACGAGGTATGAAAAAAACTACTAAGTATATGATTATAACAATTTTCAGTTCTCAGACATTTAGCAAAAGTTTTTCTTAGGAAAATTTTGATACATGTCCTACAATTGGGATTACAAAATAAAAACTGATCTTCGTTTAGTGGAAGACCCCCCGTTTATTATATATTTCAAAGTTTTCCAATAAATCTGTTTATTACAACTTTGTTTATTAGAATTTTTTAATGTTTATAGAATTATTTTACATTGCTTTAACTAAACTCATTTAGCAGCTCAATAAATCACTAAGAAACTACATTAATTCATCTTACCAATGTTAAAATGCAGAAGCTTGGTTTTGTCTAATTTAATGAATCTTAATGACAGTTTTTAAAGAAAAAAATATTTAGCGTATCATATAAGAAATATTTTTAGAGCGATGTTTCAGAACAATGGCGTAGTATTATTGATATATTAGTAAGATTTCGCTAATTAGTAATTGTGAAATGTAACTGTTATAACTGTGTTTGTGAAAGCAGTCATTTTTTCAAAGGGAGTAAAAGCTTTTTAGAAAAAAATATTTCACTGCAAATCGATTGGAGACAAAATTACCTTCCAATGCATTAAGTATAAAAATATCACAGTTACCGTTGCAAAGAACATTGCAATTCTCAAGACCTGTCGCTTTCTTATCTTTGAGCATCTCATCAACCGTCAATTTTGAGCACTTCGCTGAATACCTCCTCAATATTCATTTAGTTTCATAGTAAAAAATAAGATCATGCACATTAAGTGATATTTTACAATGTAATTATAAGTGAATAATACTTATATTTTTTTATTACACTGATAGTGTTGCACAGACTAGTTTAGACACAAACAAAAGTTTAGATGTCAACGCAAAAATGTCAGTGGAAATTTTCAAAAATTTTTTTTGAAATTTTAAACAAAATTCAAAATATCGTTAACTACATCGTCATAAAACATTATGACTAGGCATTCAAAAACATGTGGAAACACTTTATGACAAATAAATTTATGCTATAATATATATTTAATTTAATATATACAAAAAAAACTTTGAAAATTTCAATTCCAGTCCATTATAAATTCAAGAAATTCTTACAGTGCTTAATCCAAGAATGCTATCGTTTGATGGTACAGACTGGCATATTTTTTCTAATTGAATAAATTTACACAATCACCTTTATAAAACAATAATTACTATTTGTTAAGAAATTTCACATTTATTAAAAGAAATGTTCGCAGTTACCAATTTAAACTTATTAAATGTCGAGTAAGAGGGCATCACTAGGAAACTACAAAGAAACAGCAAAATATCGCTTTCTAAGTCAAGGCAACAAGACATCACGTTAAATAATTATTTATTTCTTATTAATATCATAGGAATTTAGTAGTATCAATTTCTAGGCTATCCTTTAAAACACTTTCTGCATATTACACTTTCAAAAATTGGGCTTACTAAGGACCCCCATTGCCTGCAATTTCTTTAAAATTTGATGTAGTGGATTTGTGGAAAAACTTGTGAATCCTAAACACACAACTAAAGATAAAATAAGTACAAATTTTTGAAGGAACATTTCTATATGTGCATACAAGCAGAATAATGCAATAATTGAATGGAATTTGCAAAATCATTGGAAAATTAATAAAACTACAATTATTTAAAGTAATTCCAAGAATTGGAATTGGAAGAATTATAATGTAGTTGCTCAATCGTTTGAAAATTATTACAATCCAGGAGAAGTCACATTGAGGTTATTTTTGTAGATTTCTCAAAATAAAGAAATCAATTAATCGAATTTGCATTTGAAAATTAATTTCGTGTATAATCAAAAATTGATTGGTTTCTAAAATTTATTTTTTGAATAATACTATATTACGTCTAGAGCAATATTACATTCGTATGTGTGAAAAGTATGTTTTAAAATATGGGAATTATGGATCCTTTTCGAATTATAATTAATCATTATACAAACTCACCCATGATTCTATCTATATTTCCACCATCATACTATCATTCTTAAGGCCATCATGCTTCTTGTATTACAATTAGAATTTTAAGCTTTTAGGAAAGAAAATTCATTCAGTGAGGTTTTGAAATTGGAAAGAATTTTAGACAATAATAGAGATCAAATGTCAAATTAAAGCTAAAGTTCTCAATTTCCTTCCACTCAAGACAATAGTTTAATTTTTAATGATTTTGGTCTATCAATCATTGAGACATTAATAATATGGAAATGCGGAAATCTAAAGATTTCTTAATTGGAGTTTTGATAATGTAAGAAAAAAATCAAAGTTTGAAATTTGGAAGTTGTCTGAATAGCTTATGTATTAATTAAAACTTTTTTCAATTGTAATATGTCAATCTAATAAAGACTGGGATGGAAAAGGTTTTATTTTAAAAATTATTCCTTTACTTTTATATCAAAAACTTTGATTAAACCATGCTCGCATATACTTGTTTTTGCGACAAGAGTGAGGCATGACGGGTAAGATAAATTAAATTAATTTAACTAAAGCCACACGTGTCAATGTGATAGTTAAGAGTCAATTGTTGACAAATGATGTAAAAGTAATAATTAGGGCATATCGGAACTTGTGCTCGACAAATGTCTTTTAAAGTTAGCATGAGCTTAGGGACACTTGTATTAATAAGAGGCCACAATCAATGATACTGAATGCATGCAGAGCTAGTATTTTCTAGATAACAATATGATATATTGCTACTCTTTAGAAATTAATATACAAAAGTATTTTATGTGTGTGTATACTAATGTGAGAACTTATCCTTGATTAATAACCGAAAAATCATTCAAATTGATTAAGGAATTACATGCTTTTGAAATAATTGAATTCATAAATGCATGGGTTTCCATGAAAAGAGCATGAAGTGACATAAGGGAATCATTTAATCTTTCGCTAATCAGCAATTATTTTCTCAGGAGAAATTACCTTCTATTAGCTTACCAATGACTCTACCTTAATATCAGAAAAGTTCGGTTTCATTTAATTAAATTTCAAAGTATAGGTAATATTATTCTAAAGAATCCTAGGCTATATAATATATAAATTACTTTTCTCTGGTTACCATGCTATTTAATCATATTAAGAGATGAGTTTAGGTGATTAACAACTAATATTTCATTTGCTACTTAGCAACAAATCACTAGTGACAATAATATTTTTGAAATAAATTTAATCATTTTCAAAAAATCTTCGTTGTGATAATTCTTTATAAGAAATAAAATAGAAATGTTTTATCGCAAGCATTATTTGTACCAATAAACTTACACTGAAATTTCTATGCATGCGTTTCTATCAGATTAGTTCTGTAATGATAATAACGAAATTTAAATATTCAAATTTTAAGAACTTTATCTGTAGGATTTAAACCGATTTCTGATTACACTGTTTGATAAATAATTCATTATTTCTGTAAAAGTGCTTTTAAAATAATTTGCTAAAGTAGCAGGAGTAAATATTTAAAGCTCACATTTGATTCCTTGTTTAATTAAATTCATAGAAATTATTTTTACTATTATCTATGTATGTTACGCTAATTAACCGAGTTAGTCTATACACAGGGTTAAACGAGGTGTGTCTTATTCAACATAAAAATGAAAAACTTTATTTTATAAGCAGTTTCCTTAAGAAACACTTTTAAATTTTTAGTAAAAATTGAATAAAAATTTTATGAAGTACGACAAGAAATTTTTAGCAATTAAGTAATTAGTGATAGCACTATTATTTACGATATTTATTTGGTATTACTTTGCTTAAATTATGTAAAAACTAAGCAACATTTCCATCAGATATACAAAAAAATCACTGTCCAGAATAATTATAGTTAGAGTTTTTTTGTATTTTTCGAGTAAA
This sequence comes from Hofstenia miamia, assembly GCA_900660155.1. Lineage (NCBI taxonomy): Eukaryota > Metazoa > Xenacoelomorpha > Acoela > Hofsteniidae > Hofstenia > Hofstenia miamia. Next base: position 46,572 of record CABFPE010000839.1, read on the forward strand.
TTGGTTAATAAGTAAATAGCTCTCTTGATGATAGGTAAATGCCCTCATTTTCTACCTGCTTGTTTAGTTTATTCGGCTGTGTACTCCTATTACTCCTATTTATAGGAAAATACATGTGCAATGCTAAAAAAAATCTTCATGTTATTTCAATAAAATTTTTTAAATGTATACTTGCAGAGTCTTGTTGAAATATTGAGATAACGTGTTCTCTACATGGTCTCACATTTCTTACAAACAAGCACATAAGTAAAGTTCATGTAATACTGTCGTGCACAGTATTATTTGAATTTCTTAGAATACAACACTGAAGGTGTCATTCCTGTATATAAATATAAAACTCGTTGACCGAAAAACTCAAATACATTTTAATTATTAAGCATATTTTACACAATGAAGTTTTTCAAAATGCATTTAATATACAACTACAAATTAAAATTTTGAAATAATCAAATAAATTGTGTACTGCAGTAAATGTCCTTGTATATATTCCTTAACAATGTGCAAATAAAATAACAAATTAAAATTGAATGTGTTAATTTTGATTAGATTGAAAAAAATATTTTTAGAAGTAGCATAAAAAATATATTGCCAAATGAGTTTTAGTAGTTTCAAAGCAATGCTAAGTCAGTGTTAGCATTTTGCATAAACTATTCTCATGCTCTAATTTGAATAGTCCAATTGTAGCAAATGATAACTAGCAATTATCTTCGTATTTTATTTACAAAGGTTATATTTATTTCGCTATATACCATTAACGTACTTATTTTTGCATCCAAGAGAAAAACGCAAATCACAGCTATCATGAAGATTCTCAAATAAAATTCAATTTCTTCAAATATTTTAAGGCTTCGTCAAAAGATACTTTAATTTAATTCAATTTCATTAATTATTTTACTGAAAATTGTATTTTTTTAAAGTTTGTCAAGAAATTTGAAATAGGGAAAAACTAAATTAATGTAATTTTTTTCTTAGAAGCTAGGCTAATCAATGCAAATAATAACAAGAAAAGCGCTTATATATATATATATAAAAATACCTTATAATATTGCAATATATTATAGAAATGTCGTGCTATTTATATATATATATATGTAATTTTTTGTAAATCAAAACAAATAGACAAATGTATTAATAATTTTATTGTAGGTTGATGTCTTTTGTAAATTGATTGCCTATTTATTCATGCATTCAGAATTTTTGAGTTCCTGTCAAATAATATCCTTATAGAAATACATAATATACGTACTGCAAGTACTGCAATTCTAATTGTGAAACAAGTCATTTATTTGACATGATTGTGACTGTGTACTATAGTAACTGGTGTATTGCAGTGGTTGAGAACGTAATTGGAAACACTTCCAGTTGTCACTCGTCTAATCAATCCTTGACATCTACTGCCGAGTATCACGTGTTTTACATCGTTTCTTGCAACATATGCGCAAATTGCTGCACCAATGGATTTCGCGTTTTTAATCTCTACAAAGTCTAATTTATGAATGTCATACATATTTCTGGCCAGTTCAACATAGTGACTCCTTACAGCTCCAATTGTTACATCTCTTTCCATACTAAGCTCTCTTCTCAATTGACTTGCACTTGTTTGTTCGGTATGCCTTGCAATAGAAGGTTGTGTTACGAAAAGAAGTATGATGTTATTTTCTGGACGATGCAAAACATTCATGTAATGATTGAATGCCAAATCTGAGTGGTGAGTTCCATCTAAGGCTAAGACAACATTGTGCCTAACGATGTTATCACTAGCACTGGACATTGTATTTAGAAACTAAACTTTATGTATTTGCTTAGAATGATTTCATTACATCCGCGGTGCAAAGTTTGATTTTGAATTCAAGTGGTTTCTCCCGTATTTTTTCATAATCTAATTTTTGGCAAATGAATGCCATCAGGAAGAGGAAATGGGTGGAGATTTTCAAACCCGAAATTCAATATCAGAACCTGACCTAATCCGAAGTTTCACTAAAAAATATATTTTGTACCCTAAAAGAGCTTTGCATAGAAATTAACATGAAAAAAAAATTTGGATATAAAAGTAATTTCATGAAAGCTAAGTCTGCATATTTAAACATTTTTGATGATTAACTTTGATTGAGCATGAGTAATTCAATGAACATTTTCATCCGATTGATTTCTAAATATTGAATCAGAGCCCAACCGATCTAACTGTACACGATTCTGCCTCTGATATTATTATATTTTTACAGTCAGTTAAGTATTGATCTAAAATTCCTAGTTGGATGAAAGCAGCCCAAACATTTCCTTCACTTGTGATAAATAATCTTTTGTAATCTGATCGTTATTATTTAGCGTTTGAAATCAGGATAAAATAATTATTAGCCTGAAAAGGCATATGCTGAGAAAACAATTTTGCTTAAGACACTTTCCAGCCCTGTTTTTAACTTACCGTTTTTTGTTTTCTTGGGTAGAGTTGTAAGAAAAACTAGATTAGCATATTTTCGTGGATTATTATTTTATACTTGGAATTTTTCCACAAGCAATTTATATTAAACAGAGCAACTGTGACGAAACACAAGATAAAAGCTTTATAAAAGCTACAGTTACTATACAAAGAATTGAAGAAATTTATCCCGAAAATGGAAATTTAAAAATAAATAGTATATTGAAATTCAGAAGTATATGTTGTAATTTTTAAGGTAAAATGTGGGTTGCCTAAATACATTTCCAAACATGCCCCCAATCAATTTAGCTACATAGCAGTTCATCTGAATTGTATGTTATGCAGGTTTACTGCAATTTAAAGATATTTTAGGGTTGTAGCTAAAAATGTACCAGTGTAAATCGAATTTATAGTTAATAAATGCTTTCATTCTTTGATATCCTGTATGCATAGATTAAAAAGGATATACGAACCTAGCTCAATAAATATAAAGAAAAGAATAGAAACTTAGCAAAATCTCTTAAGAAAGGTGTATAGATCCCAAAAGTTGATTTCTTAAGCATCCTTGCTTTGAGAATAATTTAGCAAATATGTAATATTCATAATTGTTTGCTTAATTCTTCTTCTTAGGAAGGCCTAATCTAAAATTAATTTTACCATTTAATTAATAATTGGCAAACAAGAAGGCAAATCAAGGCTCTTTTATATTTAATCATTTAAAATTGAAAGCATACATGTTATTTGCTTCATATTTGCAATTAATCACATTAATTTTGGGTTATTTTTGTACCAATTATGGTTTCTAATCCAAATGGAACATTTAACTTTATATATATATATATATGCTGAGCGGAGGCGTTCGCAGGATTTTCTTGCAGGGGGACATTTATGATCAAATTAGTCATAGATCGGGGGCAATGTCTCGCGACAAATTTTTAAAATATTGCAAAAAATTAACCCTAAAAATAGAAATCAGGACCTTAGTTTTACCTTTTTTTACACATTTTGCATTTTTTTTATTTATCAATCAAAATCAATGAAATAACAGATAAAAAAAGCTATTAAATAAGCAAGAAAATTAATATCTCAAAATTATTTTAAATCATTACATGGTTATATAGGGCCTATTAAGCTTATTATAAATATCTAAGATATTCTACCATTCTACTGACGAAGATAGACTATCCATCGAAACCGGTCTAATATATGTGAGTTAAAAATTTGTTCTTAAATATATATATATATATATATATATATATATACAGTATATTCTTAAAATTTTAATGAAGAATGGCTAACTTTGGAAATTCCAAATAAGCAAACGTCATTCAATTTTCAATTTAATTCCACCCCGATATTTTGAATAAAGTTATTTCCTTCGCAATCAGTATTTCCAACATGAAATGTTAATTCATACAGCATACAATTAAATTGATTTAATGTTTAAAATGTCACGAATCACGTAGACAATTACATGTACGTTCAAAGGTTGAATAGAAAGTATGCTTAAATACCAAAAAAATCGAGATTATAAAATTCAGCTTAGTGTAGTTCTAAATTAGTAAAAATGAAAATTTAGCTATTTCGAAATATATATAATATGCAAGTAGTACCCAGTTGTTTGATTAATATCGCAATTAATTTAAATATTTTGATTTTCAACTGAACCAACAAAACCTTCTTTATTCAATCATATGGGATGATGAAGACTAAGGAACTTCTAAAAATTCAATGCAATCAAAAATTCAAATGTTGGGTGATCACGTGATCTATATATAATATCATATATATGATCCCCATAACATACATGTCATTTTTGCATAGACAACTATATCACATCTCCATTATTACTGTGTATATACTTCCTTCTTTATTAAATCCGGAATGGGCTGTTAACTAGTTCAAAACATAATTTGACTGTTTTACTCTAAATTATATAAAGAGTTAGACCAGATAGCTTGTAGTTTTCACTTAAGGTTAGACAGGTTTTGGATTCAATTTGTAGATAAGGTGGAAAGCAGGAGCACAAACCCTATTTTCTCTTTCAGTGAAATATAAAAAACTTCGCTGTCCAATTTAAAGCGTAGGCTTTAGAATGGGTATTTACTTATTTCGCTTGCTGTTATCATTTTAAATAAGGTAATCAAAGGTTATTTCAGACATACACGACAATCCAAAAAACTGAAAGCAAGATAAAATGTGAATAAAAAGTATCATAGCCTTTGGATACAGTGAAAGAAAGAGTCCTGATTGAGAATTATCTAAAGAGAAGCTTATCAGAGATTTTTACAATAATTATTATCAGATATTTCAGCTTTACTTGGATAAACTTTGCTGCTCTCACAGTTATATCTCTTTATTTGCTTTAGTTTTGCTCTACAACTCTTCGCCAGTAATGTATGTGCATATGCAAATATACGTACTACTAAAATTGAATATTTAATGGACATATCCTTTCATTTAATTTCTTTACATTATAATAAGTAGTGTCTAAGTTTATTTGCCTGTTTTTGAGTATTTTCAGTTTATCTTTACTTGCACTACTACACATTATTACTTATGTCAATTTTGCAGATCGCAGTTTTCATCAATTTATACCAATTATGAATAAGTTCAATAACTAATGAATAAGTAGTTTTTGATGTGAGGTACACAGGATATCTTCATATGTAATTCTTAGAAATTGCATATATTTACGAAACTACCTCAATCTAATTAATGAGAAGCAAAAGTGTTTTATGATAAGGATATTGTTGGGATATCAACTGTCACTTCATGAGTGCATTTCATATATTTAATAAAGAAGTAAGTCCAGGATCAAATTGATAAATTTGTATTGTTCTTTACAACTAAGGGTGTGTGGTATCTACTGACACCTTTTATAATCACTTAAACTGCAATTGTGGGATAACAAGCAATTTGGTCGAAATTCTAATCAGCTACACCTGAAAAGTGATGTGCGGATACGGGGACTACTCGCGGGTACCCGGTTTCATCCACCAAATACCAGCTGGTAGGGATGGGTGTGCATAATTATCATCAGGTTTGGGTATGCCTTTCATTCCAAATTATGAGAATTTTAATAAAGATTTTTGCAAAAACCACAATTTTATTAATGAAATGTTGAAAAAATTAACAAATGATAAATGTGAATTTACAAGTTCTTCTTCGGGTACAGGTAATATGTATTTTTGTCGAATGGGTGCGAAATTAAGAGCTCGACTCACACATCACGAATAGCTATACTTAATCTAATACATGCACATACTATTTTCCCTGGCTACAATTGAATGCATTAAATATCCCTTTCATATTATCAACGTTGTTGTTTGATGACACAGCATGACAGACAGACACGATGTCAAGACCTAGTTGTATGGACTTTGTAATTTTATTTTATTGAATACTCATTATAACTACAAATTTTAACAACAGCACGTTTATGTTCGGTAATAATTTATAATGGGGTAAAACTAGAACAGTGATTGCTCTTTGAGAATAAACTTATATCTGATGTTTCACATGCAAAATAATGGTATAAACAAAATTTTTACAAATTACAGAT
>CABFPE010000839.1:52561-72969 GCA_900660155.1 Hofstenia miamia
ATATTATCAACGTTGTTGTTTGATGACACAGCATGACAGACAGACACGATGTCAAGACCTAGTTGTATGGACTTTGTAATTTTATTTTATTGAATACTCATTATAACTACAAATTTTAACAACAGCACGTTTATGTTCGGTAATAATTTATAATGGGGTAAAACTAGAACAGTGATTGCTCTTTGAGAATAAACTTATATCTGATGTTTCACATGCAAAATAATGGTATAAACAAAATTTTTACAAATTACAGATTCAATAAGATTATCCACATAATTGGAAGTATAGGTACCTGATAGTGTTTATTCTGAATGAATAAGGGGACAAACAAAAAAGGTTTAATAGTCATTTGACCTTTTGTCACTTTTCGAGTGTTAAATACAATGGTCGAAATTTCCTAAGTTTGTTTGCCAGTCTCGCCTTTGTTTCGTTTAGCCAGATCATATATATTCTTAACTTCTGCCATTGTTTTGGAGTCAATTTCAATTAATTTCCAGAATTATAGTCAATTGATAAGAAGTTGCAATTTCTTATTTTACGACATTCAACGATTGTATAATGATTTGTTATCTAGTCTGGCTACAATCAGTTTTCTACAGAAACGTGCACTGGATATTAATTAAGCTTATGACATTATAGAAAGTAAGTTAAGTAGTAGATGCATCCTCTCTAATGGCGATACCAGTCTAGGAGAACCATTCCTTACATAAAATTAAGATTGTCTGTAAGCATAGTTAAAACTTGAAAATTATGTTAAATTTTGCAACATTTATTACATATACAGGTTCATTCAGATTCAAAACTACTAAAACGTATATTATATATTTCTATGAAATCATCAAGAAATAAAGATCGCATATTCTCTTAAATAAATATCACGTGTATTGATGAAATCACGTGAACGTGCAAAAATATATAAGAGCATTGGTTACAAAGTTCATGTTCATTGAACACTGTACTATTGCAAGTACTTAAATATAAGGTAGCGGTATTTCCTATTACCACCTAAATTGGAAGATAAAATGCTATACTTCTCTAGGAAGTAAACTTGATGTTCAAAAAGCATTGATAATAAAACAAAGTTTGACAAAAATTCTGATGATACAGCAAACGAATGAGCAAAATCCAGCAGCAAGTCACCGACACCACTCAAAAGCATACTGGATAATTGCGAATTTTCGAATAATATTGAAATAAAATATCAGGCTGGGCATACTAATTAATTCTGGGTACCTAAAAAGAAAGCTTAATGCTGAGTAAGGCTATCATCACAGTGTTGAACACAATTGATACTGTGCCAGCAATGAAACCCCTGATACTTGATAACCGACTGTTGTTTAAGTCAACGATTTTTGTGTGTGGGTAATGATGGAACACATGGGTGCACACGGGGTTTTCTGAACATCTCAGTTCTAATCTAGTTAGGTCATGGAAAACAGGAAAAGCCCCCGAGAAATTCAAAATTTAGAAAAAAATAAAAATTTTAATTACATCTCATCAACTGAGTTTTTAAGTTTTTTAATATTTTTTAGAGTACTTTTTTATTTAAATATAATATCAATGTTGAAAACCTGACAAGAGACATTCCACCATGACCCTCTTATCAGCAAAAAACATGTTTTCACTTTCTTTGGATTTACTCAATTAGATCTTCTCTCTTCTTTAGACGGTAAATTATACCAAAATTCTATTATTCATATTTATATTTATACAGTATGTGCAAGGACCCGCTGTATCTAAATTCATTTGATTAATATGACGATCTGATAAAATGGAATTAAGACATCTATAGATCAAATTTACAAATCGTAAATATAGTCCAATTTTATATGTCTTGTATAATCTTCAAATTAGCATTTTAGTCAATGCTTATAATATAGCATTTTCATGCATAGTTTTGAGATCGCACTTTGTACGAGTAGTACAGAAAGAATTACACCGCCAAAAATCCAAAATGCAAATAAATTTTAATGAATATATACAAATTTCTCGAATGTTCTTTCTAATCAAAAACTAATGGAGCAGAATATGAGGTTGAGTCTAATGCAATTCATAAAATAGTTATTTCATCTCTAATATGCATGCATTTACCACAGAAATATGATCTTTGAAAAGATAAAAACCAGGACAACTAGAAATACACAGTTGCTATATTTATAGTTGCCCATGGTAAAATTCATATATTTCAAAGGCAGAAATAAATTTATTATGTTCTGAAAGTGATGTCGATTGTGCATGTTCTCTCATAAATCTTTCCTATCAAGCAGGATCTTTACTATGCAGAGATCCAGTAAAATATATAGTATCTTCCTAAATGTAAAATATTTGCAGTATTTGTGATTGAATTGTAATTGCTTAAGGTTGGCAAATAAGCTGTCTCATCAAATGCTAAAAAAACCTAAAAATTGGCTACAGAATGTGGATGCTATGTATTTATAAAATATTCCTAAATTGTTGGTCAAGTTTCATAAATAGTTCTACTATAAACAGTTTGGTAATGAATTCATTTCAATTAACAGATTAAAAAATCTGTTACTTCCCAATTTCATCGAAACTTCCAGGAGAAATTCGCCTGGATGGCATCTACCATTAGCTATAATTGTGAGCACACTAGGTTACTGCAAAAATATATCATGAACTTCTACCTCCTGCTATTTAAAATATTTTCAGAAATTCATTATCTTTCATTCATATCAATAATTAATATTCAAATTTAGTTACTTCAAGAGTTAAATATATTGTTAGAAAACTTACTTGGCATGTGGCAATTAATTATTTTGTTATAACATACAATAAAAATATATTCATCACAATGAAAAGGCTGCAAATGGCATGCCTTAATCTCGTTCAATGCATAAAGGTCTTCAATCACATTCAAAAAATTCAACATGAAATTGTTTACATATAGCCTTAAAATTGCATATGTTGCCATTTGACAACAATTATATTCATGACATTTTAAAAATTGCTTCTTTTAAAATCAAAACCTTAGGCGGAAATGCTTGCAGCAACTGAAAAATTAAAAACAGGCAAATTTTAGGGTTAAATTTCAACCCTATCTCATGTGTTATTTTCATGCATTCTAAGAATTTTATATATATATATATATATATAGACATATATTTGTATTGTTATAAAATTATACATACATTTACATGAAGCAACAGGGGAAACTGGTAATTTACCATCTTTTTTTCTGAACCCATCCCTGACAAGATTCAATTTTGTTCTTCTGTATAATAAAAATTTTGAAGTTTATTATTGTATATATACAACAAATGAGAAACTTGAAGTGTGATGTGAAGGAAAGATAGAAATGTTACGCAGTGCAATAACTATTAATACTTCAATACATTATTGTAATAATTTTACTACTGGAACTTTTAAATCAAATGTTCTTCGGGGATTTGTCACACAATAACATACATGCATTATGTGGATTTTGACACAAAATTTGTTTGAGTAATATGAAATACCTGGGGTCATTTTGTTTAAGATGCTTTAACGAAATCAAAATATCATTACACGATCACTTCAAAATACTCGCAATTACGCTATAGCAATTACATTTCTTCCACAACAATCCAAAGTTGCATGCCGCCTTCTTGTAAACCATCATATTCCCAAGAGCATTCACATGGGTGATTTTTACTTGTTTGATTCAATGAAAAGACAGCGTTAGTTATAAAAAATTCAATAATGTTGAGGAATATTTATAATTTACCATTTTGGTGTTTTCTTTATCCTGGGTTGACTGGCAAGAAATAAATTGTTATTTTCATTATCATTGACTCTGTCTTCTCACAACTTGACGTTGGTGTGCCTCTATGCTATAAAAAAACCAGTTTCCAGGCACTCTTACAGTTCTCTCTACAATGTTAGCTGTCCTCAACAATGCTTCCTTCAGTATTAAATCTTCCCCCTACTTTGAGAAAGGTAACACCTCCAAGTACCTTTGGGTCTACTACATCCTTCATAGACTCACTATTTACTTTGACAATTTTCTACACTTACCTTTTTATATTTTTCCTTGCTTCTTATATTTCTGTCTGCTGATAATGCCTATCATCGTTCCCACTTTTTCATCTTATCCATCATTACTATGTCTGACCTCCTTGGATCAATCATCTAGCTTGTCTGTATTTTGATATCCAGCACCATGCTAACTCTCCCATGTTCTATATCGCTTGATGTTTCTGGCCTCATAGTATTTACTCTCTGCTTACACACAAACTGCTTACTTAAGCAACAGGCCCATACGTCGAAACTTGTAGTGCCTGAGCTTAAGGCGATTCTGTGCTCAGTGCTTACATCCTGTTTTTAGATAACCTAATGTTTCCACTTATTTCTTATTGATTCACACTTATCACTTAACTAAGATTTTCTGACCAAGTATTTATTCAACCAGTTTGTGTTAACTGTTTGCTCCTGTACTACCATTATCAGTGCTTCTTTTTCACTTCTTTCTTTAGCCATTTGTTGCTTTCTACTTTATGTCAGTTTTTTGTATTTCTCAGTATTCTTCATGCATNATGTCTGACCTCCTTGGATCAATCATCTAGCTTGTCTGTATTTTGATATCCAGCACCATGCTAACTCTCCCATGTTCTATATCGCTTGATGTTTCTGGCCTCATAGTATTTACTCTCTGCTTACACACAAACTGCTTACTTANTATTATTGTATATATACAACAAATGAGAAACTTGAAGTGTGATGTGAAGGAAAGATAGAAATGTTACGCAGTGCAATAACTATTAATACTTCAATACATTATTGTAATAATTTTACTACTGGAACTTTTAAATCAAATGTTCTTCGGGGATTTGTCACACAATAACATACATGCATTATGTGGATTTTGACACAAAATTTGTTTGAGTAATATGAAATACCTGGGGTCATTTTGTTTAAGATGCTTTAACGAAATCAAAATATCATTACACGATCACTTCAAAATACTCTCAATTACGCTATAGCAACTACATTTCTTCCACAACAATCCAAAGTTGCATGCCGCCTTCTTGTAAACCATCATATTCCCAAGAGCATTCACATGGGTGATTTTTACTTGTTTGATTCAATGAAAAGACAGCGTTAGTTATAAAAAATTCAATAATGTTGAGGAATATTTATAATTTACCATTTTGGTGTTTTCTTTATCCTGGGTTGACTGGCAAGAAATAAATTGTTATTTTCATTATCATTGACTCTGTCTTCTCACAACTTGACGTTGGTGTGCCTCTATGCTATAAAAAAACCAGTTTCCAGGCACTCTTACAGTTCTCTCTACAATGTTAGCTGTCCTCAACAATGCTTCCTTCAGTATTAAATCTTCCCCCTACTTTGAGAAAGGTAACACCTCCAAGTACCTTTGGGTCTACTACATCCTTCATAGACTCACTATTTACTTTGACAATTTTCTACACTTACCTTTTTATATTTTTCCTTGCTTCTTATATTTCTGTCTGCTGATAATGCCTATCATCGTTCCCACTTTTTCATCTTATCCATCATTACTATGTCTGACCTCCTTGGATCAATCATCTAGCTTGTCTGTATTTTGATATCCAGCACCATGCTAACTCTTCCATGTTCTATATCGCTTGATGTTTCTGGCCTCATAGTATTTACTCTCTGCTTACACACAAACTGCTTACTTAAGCAACAGGCCCATACGTCGAAACTTGTAGTACCTGAGCTTAAGGCGATTCTGTGCTCAGTGCTTACATCCTGTTTTAGATAACCTAATGTTTCCACTTATTTCTTATTGATTTACACTTATCACTTAACTAAGATTTTCTGACCAAGTGTTTATTCAACCAGTTTGTGTTAACTGTTTGCTCCTGTACTACCATTATCAGTGCTTCTTTTTCACTTCTTTCTTTAGCCATTTGTTGCTTTCTACTTTATGTCAGTTTTTTGTATTTCTCAGTATTCTTCATGCATTACTCCTTTCAATGTAATGGTTGTATTTCTGTGGCAACTTTTCTCCGGCATGTTTTCTTTACCTTTCTTCTGTTTTTATGTTTCTAACTCTCTATTGATATTCAAACGTGGTCCCAAATGTTGTTTTTTATATGTTGGATCAATTCTAATGCCTCTGTTTCAACAGCCATTTAAACACTGGGGAAGCATTTTCGATCTTGTTGCTTTGACAAGTAAAATCTATCTACTGTTTCATTTAGATGGAATGCTCTTTCTACTTCTAGTAGAATATTAGTCCCTTAACACTTTTTGGCCTTTCTTCATCTGGTGATTCCCTATATTTTGCTGCCCATTGCCCTATATACTCTCGTTGAGATTTTTCCTAGATCTCATTCTTGCTACTTTCATTTTATATATTAAATTATATATTTTCTCTGCTCTGCTTTGCTCCACCCTATGCTCTTTCAGTTCCTACAATCCGTCTTTGCTTAAGTTTCTCAGTCGAAATTCTATAGACTTCCGTTCTTCTGCTAAAGATTCATCGTGTGTTGCCTAGTGTAAGAAGACCTGTTTGCTGCCAAATCTTAGTTTATTCTCAATTCTTTGTTCCAATGATGACTTTCTCTTTTATGATTGTTTTTTCCGCTATTCATGACCATACCTACTTTCTCCAGCACTGCAACAATATTTTGTAAAGTAACAATGCGTTTAACAAGGCCATAATTACAGCCCACTACCACATCTGTGCGCAACACTTATATTCTATTAATTATATTGATATTTTTATTTAATTATATTTTGATTCAACTATGGTTCGATTTGGTTGAAATTGCTTAGCTAGTCAGCCATGCAAATTGCAAATGCTTCCACCTAAAACCTATAGGCTGAAATTCTTCATTTTTGCAATATATACATAGAATTAAATATACGAGGGGCGTTCAATAAGTAATGGCAACTTCTGATTACGTAACAGTCGCAGTCGGAGTAGAGTAATGACGCTTTGTTTACATAACTAACCAATCATTAGTCAGTTCTAATCACGCTAGATCTAGCAGTTTGTACGTTGGAGTCAGTAGTTATTCGACGTTGAAGACGGTCATATTTTCTTGTATGGCTGAAATGGCAGATTTTTCACCGGAAGGTTGGCGATTCTACGTTTTTGTGCGCCACAAGCTCGGAGACTCTGCGGCCAAGATTACCCAGGACTTGGTTGTGGTACTGGGGGATACTGCTCCTTCATATCGCACAGTCGCCAGGTGGGTGGAGGCTTTTCGCGCTGGCAGGGAGCACCTGGAAGACGACCCTCGGAGTGGGCGCCCTGTGGAGGTCATGACCAAGGAGAAAATTGCCCAAGTCAAGGCCTTAGTGGACGACGATCGAAATATCACGGTTGCTCTACTCAGTGAAGAATGTGGCATATCTGTTGGAAGTGTTTCCACGATTCTCCATGAACACCTGCAGCTGCGGAAGATCTGGGCAAGATGGGTGCCACACATGCTGTCCCAGGAGCAAAAACAGGAGAGGGTGAGATGTTCGCGAAAATTCCTGGAACAATTCGCTGGACAAAGCAACCGAAGACTCTCCGATATCGTCACTGGGGACGAGAAGTGGTTTTATTACTTTCAAGTGCCCCACAAGCATCAGAACAAGGAATGGTTGATCCCTGAAGACCCTCGACCAATGGTTCTGCGCTCGGGGTTCAGATCCCGGAAGCAGATGTTTGTGGTTTTTCTCTCCATCAATGGTCCTGTGAAGGTGGTTATGGTGCCCAAAGGACAGAATGTGAATGCTGGCTTCTATACTGAACAAGTCCTGCCTCGAGTTCTGCAGAGCGTCGCCGCCACGAGGCCACAAAGACTTCGAGATGGTCGCATCCACATCCACCATGACAATGCCTCAAGCCACACAGCTGCCAAAACGAGGGATTTCATCACCGAAAACCGCCTGAAACCAGTGGCGCACCCACCCTACAGCCCAGATCTTGCCCCGTGCGATTTCTGGGCGTTTCCAAAACTCACCGAACGCATGGCTAGGTGCAATTTTTCGAGAGAACAAGATTTGGCTAGGAGGATAAATCAGGAGCTGAAGAGTATCCCTTTTCCAAGCATGGATACGAAGACACCGACGCTGCGTGGAGGTGCGAGGGGAGTATTTTAAGGAGTTTGAATGTCATTGTGTTGTTTTATTCGTGAATAAAAATTCTATGAACCAGTTGCCATTACTTATTGAACGCCCCTCGTAATATCTGAGAGCAGTAAATTAATACTTGTAAATTATACCTTCATGATTAATTAAGAGGGTATTATGTTATTAAAATACTCATTGACAATGAAATATTTTTTCGACCTACAACTACCAAGACCCATAACACACACCATTCAAAACGTACCATGTGTTTCTTTCTTAACAAAAATTCATACACTAAGCAAACAACATGGTTTATGCGAAAATAAAGAAAAGCAAAAACACTACACCGAATATTGAAACTGAGTGGATGAAAAAAGAAATCATTGGAAATAGTATGTCACGAGGCATTGGTTGAAAAATTATTAAGTACTGCAGACGTGACTAGTTTGTAATGCCTAATTGACATGCAGTTGTAGACCTCCTTCATTAATAAGCTAATAATGGAATGCTTTATCCTCATGAAGTCAATTTTGCTAATATAAAACATTTGAAATTTGCATTGATTATTGCCAGAATAGCCTAAAAGATGTAATTATAATGACATGGTATTATAGCATAGGGTAATCACTGCTGAATGTAAACATTTAATTAGCTATTAACAAAGTAACTTTGCTATTAATTACATCAATTACAAATATTTATAGCTAATAGTTACAGCTGGAAATGCATAATATTTTTGCCTTTAAACAAATCAAAATTCAGTGAACAATTAAAAACGAAATTTCCTAGCTAGTCAAAAAATTCTAAGCGTGGGAAAAATCAATTGCAAAAACGTTAATGAATTCCTTAATTCAAAATTGAATGTTTAAAAACATCCTCTTGAGATTATTTTAGAGATACTATACATGCACCTAATCAAGAACTCGTTCATTTGAAAAATGTGGCCCGACACATTACAAGAGTAAAATTAACAAAAATGCGTAAATATATAAAAACAAACCTATAATCAATGAAAATTAATAAAAAGTACTTGGCAAGCGTATTCATTGGTCTTTAATGTCAATTTTTTCCATCAATGGAGGCCTTAGATCTGCAGTGATAACACTTGAATTCAAAATATGTCGCTTACTCAACGCGGATGACCACTTAGTAACTTAAGAAATATATCATGTATTTTTAACAAGTGCTGCTCATAGGTTCATTACTCACGAAACCCCTTTTGAGTGAGATTTTATGTGTATCTGGCAACCCCCTTTGTTTTTCTTAAAGTATTACCAACCAGCATTTTTTCTGAAATTGAGGTGACCCATGGGTTGACTCAACCCCCTTTCGCCCCTGATACTAGCTGCCAAGTTTTTTTAGCTCTGGAAAATCGCTTTGTAAATGTAAAAAAATGACACACTTTAACTTTCAGTTTTTAATTATAATAGCAGAGAAATAATTTTGAAATTAACACCGCTGAAATTATATTGTATTTCATACACATCAGTGTCTATAAACCATTTATATCAACGTCTAAAAAATGTATCGAAAAATTTTGAAAATATATATTCGAAATTCAAAAATATGGAATGTCCATCTCAATTCATTTATTTATTAATGCAAAATATCATAGTATGTTATTTTAGGTATACTTGAAGAAGCCAACAGTTGCAGTATCTGTCAAATATGACAGCCGCTTGTAAATATGTGTAGTAAAAAGAGAATTTTTTCAAAAAAAAACTTGAAATTATATAAAATATTAAACTGTCAATTTCTGAATAGTGACTATATTTACTAAACGCTCAATGTGAAACCTGAACTTGTGTCGAAAAATAAGGTTATGAAGAGCATTCTGCAAACAGTTTTGCGCTATCAAATTTCCCCAATAAAGAAATGAAAAAAAATTTTTGTAAGTTGGTTTGCAGTGAAATATCCATAAAATGGACCACTGATTAGCAAACTTGCTTAACCAGAAGATGTTATTTTCAATACAGTATATGCTAATAAAATAAATGCACTCAATAAAAATTATATAATTTGAAATTCTTAAGTGCAAAGCAATACAAAAATACTTTATTAACAGAAACTCAGCTGTTAGATAAATCGCATGTTACTCTTTGTTTATTCGTTTAATCTTTATTGATATAAGGCTGAGCATTTATTGTTGACTATAAAATATTTGTGTTATAATTTACGGTGAAGTGTCAATTTTGGGATAAAATAAAGCTGTCTGCCATATTCTAAGTGACTGCAAATTTTAAGAGATTTGGTCAAACTATAACATTATTTAACTTCAACAAATATCACAAAGCAACTTTTAAAATATGTGTAAGAAACTTGCCAAAATATTCCATTTCTTAAAAAAATCTTCAACTTTTCCTTAATTTTTTTTCACATCAATGACTAAGTGGTAATAGATACGTATTCAGAGGGGTAATAGATCATCTTTTTAATTGCTAAGGTCTGTATGATGGCGTACTATTGCGCACTACTCATAAACTTAGGGTTTTTGGTTAGGTATTATATGCAGTAAATATTTATTAGTCTGTGTGTAAAATTATGGTCACCTAAAATAACTAACAATTTCTAAAAAAAGCTCTTTTTTGAGCTCAATCTTAAGAAATAATATATCAAATGACATGATACATACATGCCAAAAAGTAAAAGCAATTCCTTGTTGATTTTTACTTATTTAGCCTAACAAATTATATTGCAAGTTCGAGCACACGCAAGGCCTTAACTGCCAGTAAATAGCATCATTATGGCTTTTGGTTCAAAGGTTGGTATGAATTTGTAGCCCTAAAATTCAAAAAAATTCCCCGCTTCTTATGAAAATTGATCTCATTGCCATCAGTGGCCTCGGAAATGAGAGATAAGATTAAGATTACATTATATATGACACACAAAGACTTCAGACGTGTGGATATTGTGAAATATGCTGCCCTTAAAATACAAAATTCTTAACAAGTCATATTTTTAGGAAATTTATATTATATGCCCCACCAATTTATAAAGCATGTACTGGTACAAATATATATGCATAATCGAAATTTTTGAGTATACATATACCCCTGATATCATATTGTCTTAATCATGCTCAAAAAGCACTATCACTATATGTATATACTAAATCCACTTCCGACTATTCACATCAAAATATTCCTGATGAATCTTTAAAAACAAATAAGCAATTTTCTGTGTGGAAAATGTAGCAATTCCTTAGTGTGAAATACTTGAATTTCCAACTTGAAAAAGTGAATGAAATTAATAGACTAAATGCTTCTTCTATACCCATTTAAATGAGATTCTAACACTTCAGATCCTAATTGAGCAATTGGTAAGTTTCTCATTCAAACCCATTTAGTCGAAATATTGCATTGTGTTTCGGGCAATCGAATTTTTCACATTTTCTAATAATCGTGTTTGTATTAAAACACTTTAGAAATATCCTTAATTTTACAAATGTAATATTACTTAAATATAGTGAATACATTTTTCATATCAATTTGATATGCTAGATTGCTAATTAATGTTTAATTTTTAACAATTTTGTTGTTACAAATTTATTTAAATGCTGAACGCAATTATAAATTCCAATATATTTTTATGAATTTGAAGATATATAAATATTTGATATTAACTATATTACATTAAAAATTAACGTAATGGCATTGTGAAATATCCAACTATTTCGAGAATGAATTGAATTGAGTTTATTTTAAGTTAAATGACAATGGCACTTGTAATTAAAGTTTTACTTCATGTATTTCTGACTTTATTGTGAGTTGAGATCAGACTTGTCAACGAGCCGACATTTCCAAGCTCGGCTCGTTTAAATTTTGTGTAAGTTTGGCTTGGCTCGGGACGCCACATAAAATCTTTGAATGAGGCTCGTTTTAGTTCGGTATTTTTTAAAAATATTGTGCTCAAAGAATTTTTTACATAGCTCTTCCTATTATTTAATAAACATTTCTTAAATAAAATTATAGAAAGGCATACTGACTGCAAAAAATAAGAAAAATCTCCATAATCAAATTAACAAGCAGAACTATAAACTTGCTTTGCCTAAAATAGGCTAGTTTTGGGCTCGATGTATATCAAATACTGTGCTCAAGCTCGGGTCGGCTTGGCTCGGCTCGGCTCGGCTCGGCTGTTCAGCTCGTTAGAAACTCGGTTCGTTGACAAGTCTGGTTGAGATAAAACACTCAAAACAGAAATAGAATTTCAAAAAACTATGGTTAATTTTTTGAATACTGTGTATCAAGGCAAATATAAATTCTATTAAGCTGGAACTTACAAGCTCGCCAGCGACTGCAATTTCAATTTCATTTATCTAAAACTCCAACAATAGTTATGTCGATAATTGTGTTTGAATTTCGATGATAATTGAATACATAAATTTCCCTTTATTTAGTGAAGAGCCTTAAATGAAATGGTTTTAAAAAGCGTGGAGTGTTCTTATGTTAAGACGATTAGCATAAAAAATATTTCATTAAATTTAATATATATTTTCATTTGCAATTTCTATTTGAATTTCTGTACAGACTTATTCCGATTTTGAAAAAAATACAGCATATTTTATGTAGTATTTACTTGCTGTTTGAAGGGAATTTCGAATACTATCCCACTGAGAAAGTTTTCTATCGCTTTGGCATTGGAATTATTAAATGCAGAGAAATTTTGCCCCGATATTAATTGAATGTGATTTTCTAGTTTTAATATTTTGTATACTTTTAGAGTACAATGGGCATTAACGTGGGTTATTATTATTTATTATTTAATAGTATTTATACCACGCTTTTAACAAAACGCTAAAACCAATTAATAAATTAAAAATGTCTCTAGTCTCTTCTTGAACTCTTTGTGGGATGTTATTTTTCTTAAATCATCAGGCAGTTTATTCAACATCATAGGACAAAAATGGCGAAATGCATTACCACCTACTCTCAGTTTCTTAGGATGATTAGTAATGATACGCACCACATTGGTCAGTCTATCACAGAACCTAGACTGTATCTCAATATGATTTCTAATATAAAGAGGATACTGGTTGGAGTAAAGTGATCGATGAGCAATGGTAAGCGCTTTGAATTTCACGCGCTCTTTTACAGGAAGCCAATGCAGTTCGTTAATAAATCTATATGTAGAACATCTGTTGAGCAAAGACAAAACGGGAACAACAATTTTGAATTTTTTTGTAATCTAGAGTATTCAATGAAGCTACAACCAATAAACAAGCAATTTCCACAATCCAGCTTGCATAAAACACAAGCATGAGCTAGTGTCTTTGTCATATCAAACTATATCCACTTCCGAATCGACCACATATTACGAAGAGTTGTAAAGCACTGTCTCGATACCAGTTTAATATGTTCATGCACAGATAATGAAGAAGAAAACAGAAATCCCAAACTTTTTACTGTCTCTGATGGTAGTCAAGAAATTAAACCAACTCGGAGACTATAAGGTGTAACATCATCCTTGTTAGATGGAAACCACAAAAACTTTAGCTTGGTATCATTAAATGAAACTCTATTCGTAATCAACTAACTTCTGACCAATTCAATGCATTTTTCTGCTATTTCATAACAACCCTCTCTACATAGCATGTGAACAGGCAAGGTCCTAACACACTACCTTGAGGAACACCACAATCTAAATGACATGTTTCAGACATAGAATGTGAACCATTGACAACAAACGTACGCCCCTGGAGGTAAGATTCAAACCATTTCAATGCCGTGTGCCTCTCACACCAAAGAAACTAAAAAGGCGTCTAAGCAATAAATAGTGATCTACAATTTCAAATGCCGCAGATAAGTCAGTTAACACCAATAAGCAGCTGAGTCCCAAGTCATTGGAAAAACAAATGCAATCACTAACAGCAACAAGACATGCTTCAGCAGAATTTTCAGGTTTGTAGGCAATTTGAAATGGATCAAGTATTTATTCTTTATAAAATGATTTAGTAGCCTATGATAAACAACAATTTCTAGAAACTTGGAGCAAAAAGTAGTAAGAGAAATTGGACGCCAATCACTAGGTTTAGGAGGATCAGATTGACTGGTTTTAGTCCAAGATATTTAAAATGCTCCTTTCAATCTGGCAACACACTAGAAGGGTAGAAAGCCGATCTAGTTCTGGCAATTTTACTGCAAAAACCAGAAGCAAATAATGACGAATCAATGATCACAAATTTCGAGTAATTCCTAAGTATTTTAAGTGCACTAAAGTAAATCACTCAGTTGTCAACCAATTTCTTAATGAACTAACCAGACAATTGGATAAGTCGCGTATGCTCTACTTGGATATTGCCACCTACTGGGATATTCTTCCGAAGCGTTTTCTCTATGCGTCTTACAACCCTAGTTTACGAACTGCATGGTTTTTCCATTTAGGCTTGTCAAACATGCGTATTATCATACTCTCAACAGGTGCAATATCGTCCGCAATTCTCTGAAGCATTTGTGTAAAAAGAAGTAATTTTAGTATCAGTATTAGCCAGGGGGTGCTAGTCTCCACAAGGTGCTCCTCCACCAATCTAGTGATATATGCATGGTCCACTCTTGTCCATCTCCTAGTTCTAACTACAGTTCTATCCCCGATGCAAGGCCGAGTGGGCAGTTCAAAGAACACAGGATAATGATCAGAGATTTTATAATCATAATTTACGTCAACTCAACATACGTAAATTCATTCACCATTGATATCAACAAGTCCAGTATATCCTCATTCATATGAGTGCCGTTATCGATAAATTGCAGTAGGTCGCGGGATTCCATGAATAGCTGAAGGGTATCTTTCTGTGGTGGAGATCCCGGATTAAAATCACCCAAAATGATGAATTCTTTGCATTTTGCAAAAATGAATTTGATTACAAATAATTTAAACGACCTTATTGAGTATCGTCAAATAGAGTAAGTGGGAACAGTATTGAGAAATAGAAATGGTAGACAAGGAGAAAATTGTATTTAGTTATTACTCAAGCTATGCTTAATATAATGTTCTTTTGTGTATAGATTAATCACTATGAATTTATGCCACGGGGTAGCCGTAGCTATGCTCATCTAATTTCATTAGTATTTTTAAAAGTAAAATAATTTAAAATTTTCTGCTTTAATTAAAATACCCCACAGAAATCACATGTGTTCTTATTCACCTCCATTCAAAAGGGTGAATTGAAATATTTTTAAAATCTAAAACAATTCCTGAAAACTAAATATTCTTATTTTTATTGAACTGAAATTTTAGGATCCATAGAACACATTATAGTGTAAAAGTTCAATGAAATACAATTTACAAATACTAGATCTTTGAAAAAAACTTAAAAAGACTGTTCCTATTCACACCATTTGACAGTATTAAGGAATTTTCTTTTGTAATTTTTTTAGTATAATTTTAATGAATTTTTCCTATATTAGAGGGGGCCTGGCCCCCCTTGGCCCACTCTGTATCCGCTCTTGCCATGTAATGAGTGAAATTTGTGCTAGAGGATTGCTGTGTCCGTAGTAATTGACAATATTTAATAAAATTTTTGACTAAAATTTTTATTGTTTAAAATTCATTTTAATTTCCCAACTAAGGCTTAGATAATCACATAGACCAAACGACTATGGGAACAAAAGTTTTTCCTGTAGAGCAGAGTTGTAAGAGGGTTGCCGGGTCAGAGATTTGTTACCGGGTCAATTATCCTCTAAAAGTTTGCGGGTCAACCCATCAGAAATTTATAGATAAACTTCGGCACTATAGTAACATTAGAATTATATTATATATTTAACAAATGTGTTCAAATAGAATAATCTTTCAGACTGATGTTTTCAATTGAGAATGTTTGCTTCATAGAACATACTAAGGTATGAGAGATGTAAGAACCTTATCCTTAAAATAAATTTGCTTCTTTATAAAGAAGCGAAGCATTCGAACGTCAGTAAAGAGTGATTTCCTACTTCATTTCAATGATTATGCAAGCATGCTGTTACCAATATCTTGCAAGCAATCGTCTAAATTCTAAGAAAACAGGTCAAATCGGGTCAACAGGCCATTCATTTTACAATTTTATTAGAGCTTGTGTGGTTATCCGGTCAAATCTTACACGGGTCACATGGGTCAAATTTTGTCTTTATTGATGTAATCTAACACGTCAGCTTAAATATACGTGTAACTATTAAAATATTAAATAAGCGCATGATTATGTTTGTATTTAGCGAAGCATCTGCCTTCACTGCATTTGTACTGGTTGAGCGCACAAATTTAAATGCACCACAAATATATCACAATAAATTTGTGTTAATGAGGCGCACAAGTCATTGGTGTAATAGAAATGAATTCAGGCTTTAAATTTCAAATCATATATTTCTTTTATATTTTTGTATAATACAAAAATCTGCAGGTGTATTTTCAAAAACATATAAAATTGAAATCGACGTATTTATATTATACAATATGCATTGTTATATTAAATAGTAAATATTTTTGTACAATTAAATTTCTGTCATTCATTTTTGATATAATTGCATTGCAATTATTTTTCAATTATTTTAAGAAATTTTAATTAAATAATTTGCATAATCGTAAAATAGTGTTAACAACTAATTGACCACGTAAGCTTCCTTAAAATTTTCAGCTCAATTTAAACAAAGATTCAAAAATTTTACTGCAAGACATACAAGGTGTGAATATTGTGTTGAAATTGACATGATGGATTATGCACAAACAAAGATTCCAAGAAACTACAATCCTTCTAGATATCAAACGCTGTATGTGTCTACGCACGGCTGTATTCCTAAATAATTAATAAACGGGGATCTAAATTTGAGTCCGGCATTTTCTGTTATATTTTGACCAAATTTAATTTCTCAACAAATAAAATCCAACACCCTGCATCGTAATACAGTTCTAGCAAAAGCGCTGGGTCCCCAATGGAATTTGACAAGGTGTCACTCATCGAATGCGCCTCTGTGTGTACACTATTTCAACTTTGTTGTCAAGCACATTTGAAGAGTTAAATTGGTTCTAGTTTTCACACAACAAAAGTTGTGTGTAGGTAAAATACTTTTTATATACTTTATAATAATAATCCAAAAAGTTGTGAGCAAAATTGTAAGTTTGTACGCAACTTAATAATGCTTTAGGAAGCCAAATAAATCGTTTGCTATAGTAGCGAAATTTGATAACAATTAGTTATTCAAAGAAAATTTAAAAAGATGAATTCCATCCAATCTATGAAAAAATCTCTTTTCCAGACGCCAAACGAGAACAAAGGATCTACTTGATGTATGAAAAACAAACGATATTCAACAATCTTCCGTTCAACAGCATTAAAATACATTAACTCTGAACTAAAACTCTTCATCAGTACTATCATATTTTCATCATTTTTACACACACACACATATATATATATATATATATAGATATATATATATATAGTTTATATATATATCACGTGTACCTTACACATAGATTATATATATATAAATCTATATAATATGTAGATTATTGTTTTTTATTTTGAATACTTTCTTTCTTAAAATAATCCTATTTAGCTTTTCTTCTTTCAAATAATTGTAATTGTTAATGTCGTAATTCAAAATATCAATTTCGGTTACACCGAGGCTTTCCTTCGTTGTCAATCACATTTAATATTTAATACTCGACGAGTAGAATGTAAATTGTCACTTGCAGGTAATCAGCCACAAAATTTACAAACAAAATGCTATTGAAGAAACTAGTTTTTGAATGGAAATAACATTAACTTTTTAACTACTTTAAGAAGTTCAAAAATGTATCAGTGATCAATGATTTCGTCCGTTTAATCAAGTGCTTGATAAAATGCTCAATAATTCACTGAGCAGGTGATTTCTGTTATATTACACCGCATATTGATATGCCTTACAGATTTATAGCCTTGATGTGAAATTTAATCGCTTGTAATAAATTTTCTGACAGCATCTACTTTTGAATTACTTATCACAGTTAAGTAGCAGTCACAACGATCGCTCATCTACGAATTTAAGCAAACTTTGTTAAATAAGTTAGACATGCAAACGTTGTTAACTGGTATCTGTTAACATAACTCGAGTACTTATTTTTACTAATATTCTCTATTTGATGATGAAATTACGGTGCAATGTAGTAGATTGAGACACGTTGAAAATCTTTCATTTTTTATATTTGCAGTTAAAATTTAAATGATGCTATTTTTCAATTATTTAATTTCAACGCTATGTTTTACTTGAAGTGCTTCAATTCTATTTAAAATCACACAATACGTTAGTCTTTAAATTGCATACACTAAAGAGACATTAACAAAGTCTGTAATTAGCAAACAAGAAAAAATGTCCAGAAATTTATATAGAGTAAATACGAAACGAAATTTAAATGTCTTCTTCAAGAATTACAATATTATGCACAGTTTTTTTAATAGTTGTTAACAAACTTCAATATAAGTGAGGCATTGTAAAAATGTAGAAGCTTACAACCGTTTTTATTGTTTTACATCCTTAAGACATCAATTGTAAAATTTAGATAAAACTGTTATTATGATCTTCACTCCCGAACTTTTATATAAAATGTAATCTTACGAAAGCTTAGCTAATCTATTTTTGATATATTTATTGTTAATGAATTTCCTCTTGTTGTTTCATAATTGACATTTTATAAGTTTTACTGCTATTTGGATTTAGAACTAATTTTATGATTGTTTTCAAGATTATCTAGATTTCTGATACAGCCGATCATTGGCGAATGACTTAGTCTCCAACTAAATTAAATGAAAATTTATATATATATATATATATATATATAATATATATCTCTGGCACTAAATATAATGTACGTATTTAGCGCAAATCTTAAACTTAATATTCAGAAAAATTGTTTCATTTGGATCTATTCAAAATTTTTTATTTGCAATGTCAAGACATTAAAAATATAGGTTTGCTCAAAATAATTATATTTACGTAGAACAATAGAATATATATATACGTTGGGTATAATGCATTTTTTCCCTATGTTTCGTATGTTTCATAGTAGTTTTATGCTAGTAGCTAATTGCTTGAATTTTTAGAGAAAAAATTCTCTAATGAATGTTTACTATCAAGTTCTACTCCAAGGTATGGATCAATTTCATTTTTATAAATATTTTCATTTTCAAAGTAGATTTTAAATTTGTACAGGACCGTTGCCAAAAGTATGCGGTACCCAGGTTCTCAAAACCATGCAATCTCTCTTTGTAAAAATACAACTTCTATTGGTAAATTGGTTTTATTACTTAACATTTTAGCTATCAATAATTAATATTTTAAAAAATTAAAGAAATGTCTTTTTAAAAAACTTGCAATCTTCCTTTGTAAAAAGTAGTTTTTTTTAATTCTGAAGTATTTTGCCAACCTTGGACAAAACTAGAACTTATGTGGGTCATTTTCTACTCTGTGCTCAATAATCATTGGTTCTGTTACTTAACCTTTTAGTTATCAATGATTAATATTTTAAAAAGTGAAACAAATATTTTTTAGAAATTGTTCAGAAATTTTAAAGGAGGAATTTCCTAAGTTAAGCGAGGGACTTTTCTCCCGTAAGGAATCTGGATTACATTGTGCATTAAGCCCAATTTGAATGTAATCGCATATTTAGCATCATTCTTTGCGTAGTGCTTTAACTCAATTGAATTCGAACTGTAACTTGGCCACATATATGGTTGCTTAATTAACTAATATTTTCAATGCTATTATGCTCAAATTCCCAAACCCTAGTCTACATTCGAAAATCAACATTTTGGAGAAATTTATTTCCATCATTTTTCAATAGTTAATTGCTTTTAGCGGATTTTATTCTTATCAACATATTTTTTACTTTTGATTTTTGAAAACATAGTTGGGGTCTGTGTAAGTAATTAAGTCAAGTGTCTATAATTCGATCTGGCTCATGGATAGACTTGCACGTGACAGAAAACGTGGTCAGGTGCTTCTAAGGATTTTAGTGGTGAAATATTGCAAACAGGGTACAAAAGTTCGAACCAATTTTAATGTGAGTGCTAGTACTTCATTTAGTTAAGTGGATTATTTTATTGAAATTAAGAAATAACTATATCAATGATTTGTCCTATTGTTTGCATTCTGATAAGAGTGAAAGCCAAGGAATAATAAACAAGAAGTAGATTGTCTGTAAGAAGATAGAACCAGTATTTAAATATTCTTATTTTCTGACGTTTGAATTTCGATACGACCAGATATCCGTCTAAGCAATTCGCAAGTTAATTCACAAATTCAATATTATTGTTCAAATGCAGCCATATATATATATATATATATATATATATATAATGTAAAAATATAATGATTTATGGGCGATTCCTGCAATAGCACTCAGGT
>CABFPE010000839.1:91427-105409 GCA_900660155.1 Hofstenia miamia
GCTAGTGTTTTAACCTAATGAATAATGAAACAAAAAAAATGCATGATAGTGATTTTGACCTATTGTCGGTTTTGTAGTGTTTGTAAGCTTTGAAGGAAAACATCAAAACAGAAATTCAATAAATATGTATTGATGAAATTTTGCAAGCAGTGGCAAATTTACCTTACTGTTGTGAAGTTATCATGGAGAAGAATGGTTCACATATTCAGCATTTACACAGTAGAAATATTATAATTCCCATATCTTTCAGTCGTTATGGTGTATTTTGTTTCATCTATATTGAATATATATATATATATATATAATATATATATATATATACATATATAATTGACCTAAGAGTGATAACTAATAACTATAAATATTTCTATATAAAATTATAAGCTTAACATAGCCCCTTAAGCGGAAATCCTGTTTACGCACTTGTTTCATTAGTTCGGGAGTTATAAGTGTTTAAAAGAGTACCTGAAAAATTCCTAGTAGAAGTTTAAATATGATTTTTTACCATCCAAGTTGATTCCACATTTTAAACATTTTGTAGATGAAGTCAAAAGACTTCAACAAAAACAACGACAACAATTACCACAGCAGCAACAGGAAATTATATTCGACAACATTGAACATTGAAAATATGTAATATTGTTCGTATTGTTTGAATGATGGTGCATATTTCTAATTTATTGTTACAAACAATATATATATATATATATATATATATATATATATATAATGCATTATACTAATAAATAATATAATTACTAATCTTTGAGAAATTAGAGACCTAATGGACATATGTAACATGCACTCTCAACCTAGCCCACTGCGTGCTGCAATAATGAGAAATGTCACTTTTCAACAAGGAGAAGGTTATTTTCAATTGTTCAATGGTTTTAGTTCACTCCTTCAGCAAAAACCAAAATTGTTAAATGCTGCTAATTCAAATGTTGGAAAAGGAAACAGCAAATTAAAAATATTTCAAATTCAAAATAGACCACGTTCTTCTAAATTCAAATTAATGCAATTAATCTACTCAAGTTAAAAACCATTGGAAATTTACAAGTAATTTAAAAATTAATAATAAGAGATTGCATAACTTTCCAATTAACAATTGTAATTAAAAAATTTCCTCTGAGTAACTCAGATGTGCATTAACGAATAATCTAGTCTTGCTTAGACTAAGACTTATATCACAATTATTTTAAAGAATATCTATCATCTAACTTAAGTATATTTTACGTTTTACCTTCCAAAGAAAAGAAAAAAGAGAAAAAATTAGGAAACAAAAAAGATACGTTATTTGCTATGATCAGTGGTAATTATTCAGGGTTTATTTTTTAGCAGAACTTGTATTTTGGATGCATAATAATATTATTAAATGCTATGCAACAATAGGATAGTTAAGGGTTTTCTACACTTTGCCTGGATTATCATAAAAATGTGATTTACAAAATTTAACTCCGTTTTCTCAAACTGCAATTTTAGCAGTAATACGGAATATTATTTTTAAATGTTTGATCAAAATCCCCAATAATCTACCTAAGACATAAAGCCTTTTTGTTTGGACTAAATACAATTAACTGAAAATTCCTTGTATGGTAAGATTTTCCTGAAATTTTAAAAAAAATAGAAGTATTTTTTAGAAAAAATTGCTAACGACCCGTAATATTTGTTTAATTGTAAATCAATGTAAATATATGCTATTTCGATGATTAAAGGAAATTAATATCTTTTAATTTTTCTGCTTAATAATATATTTTGTATAACAAAAGTTCCCCCTATAAAGGGAATATATTATGAAATATTTGTATAACAATTGTTAGTGTGTGTACAAAGAATTGAGATTGCGTTTAGAAAATTAAAAATTATAAAGATAAAGAATTTACAACTGAATTCCAATTGGAGTAGTCATTTTAATAAATTTCAATCCTCGTCTTCATGATGGCAAATATTTTAAGTATATAATAACAATGACAAACTTTTAGAGAGAAAGACTAAAATTCAATGGTAAGAGGAAAACCAAGATTTCATTGGTACAAATTGGTGAAAATTTTTTAGTATGTTATTTTCAAATTTTAACTCAAATAATACGAAGGACTTTCAGCATTTGATTCATTACTGATTTTGAATTGAACTTGTATTCAAGTCAACATTGTATTAGGCAAAGCTTATTTTTAGCTGTTAATGTAATAATTATGATAAATGGCATATGTAATCAGTGTATATATAATGCAGAAACATTTAAGAAGGACATTTACCAGGAACTAATCCATAGTGACATGCTGAGCAGATGGTTCCGTTGCATCAAAGAACTTTTATAATTAGTTGCATTAATTAATGATTTCGTAGCGTTTAAATATTTTGTTCTGAAATTACTTTTCAAAAAGCTACAGTTAATATTAATTAGCAAGTAGAGTGCAATATTTGAACCTAATTTATGCAAGCTATGCAAATTATTGAAGCTTATCTAGGTCATATAGACTTTATAGCTGCATCCAATGCTAGTTGTGAATTGCAATACAAACGCTAAATTGACACTTAAACAGAATTCTCAGTCAAATATTTACATAGGAAATGTATTTATTATCAGTGATAAAATTCTTGATTTCAAAAGAAAAATATTTGTACAATTGCTAATATCCAATTAATAATGAACATCAGCATAGGAGCCAAACTTATTAATAATATTTGTTTCAGAACAAAGTACTTGGTTGAATCAAATTCACTTATAAATAATGCCTGTAAACAGTGTATTCATTATTTACTTGTAGTATATACATTTATATTTGTAATATATTTATGCATATAGATTGTAAATTAACCCCGTATTCGGTATACAACACTTCAGCTTCAATTGGAGACACACTATTAACAAAAATAGAGCTGCACTGGCAATATGTTCCATTGAAAATAAATGTTGCCATAAATAGCTAACGATTATTATAAAAACACTGAAAGTGAAAACGCATTCAGCAAACCTACAACAATTTGAACAAGGGAACTCCACTTATAAAATTAATATACAAACCTAAGTATACATAATGTCACCACGAGTGAAGAGTGTCAGCCAGCCGAGCAATCGCGGAGGTGTGCAAGGGGCTCAGTACACATTGTAAATCTCATTGGGGACCAAGCTCCTCTAGCTAAGGTTATATTTGTGGTCCACGCGTTGAATTTATTTGTTGAGATTTAAATGTTGGTCAAAATATAACAAAAAACAGTACTCAAGTTTAGAGTACATTGTTAAATCATTTTCGAGCTCAGCTCTCGTAGCAGCATGTATCGTGTGAAGCTTGGAAAACAATCATTGACTTCCATCACAACGGCAAGGATTTGCTTTAAATGGACAGAATACTAAATATTTTTATCAACTTGTGAAGGCCTTACTAATGTAAGTATATATAATCATGTAAAAGAAATTAATGAATAATATTTAGGACCGCTCTAAAAAACTGGAAACACAACAGAAAAACAAAAAAGACGATATCACTACTGGACCGGGATCAAGGTGATTAATTTTTGCTGGACTGAATTGTAGGTGATAATTTGAGCACGAGAAGGGATTAGCACGTCCAAACATGTGTTGTTCCGCAAGTCTCTAGTACATATATCGAGCATTCCAAATGTCCTCGTCGCTATAAACATAGGTCGTATGCAATTCAACTTCTGTAGAAATCTCTCTTTTGTAGATGTCTGAAATCTATGGGATGACTTTTGTCTTTGAATATTTAAATTAGAACAGTTAAACGAAACTGATCGAAATAGCCATCTACATTCATTCATTCTTTTACGATGAGTGGTAACCTCAAATTGAATATTGAAGAGAAGGTTACTTTAGTGGCGCATGCAATATTAGTTGGTAGTTGTAAACATGCAATAGAAGAATTTGAGAAAAACTTTGACAAGCTTGCTACAAGAACTACAATCAACTCATGGAAGCAGAAACTCCTTGAAACCTGAAGTCTCATGGACAAACCACGATCAGGTCATCCGTCATTTGAACACTCAAAGTCGGCTGTGATCCAGTACTCTATGTCACCATTCTACAGAATATCGTCTTACTCTTTCTCTCGAAAAAAGAAAATTATCAGCTTGACGGGTCTACATCTCACTTCAGCTTTTTGGCAAAAACAAGTTGGACAATCATTTGCCAGGAAGATTGATAGGCAGAAGGGGACCATAAAAATGGCCCCCACGATCACCTGATTTAACTTTGCTAGACTTTTGGCTCTGCTCCTATGTGAAAGAAAATGTCTACACACATGGATGCAGATTGAACAATCAACTGAAGCAAGCGATTGCAACAACATTTAACAGTATCCCTCAGGAAATGATCCGCAGCTCCTATTGTGAATTCTATCGCCACTGCCGTCTATGGAAAGAAGAAAATGGAGGGCACTTTGAACATTTGGTATAACGTCAAAGTTAATTAAGTATTTTATTGATATTTTGATGATTAATATATTGATGGTTTCTGATTGATATATTTTTCTATATAAGCAATTACGGGGTAAAAATTTCTAGTGATAAGGACATTTGGAACACTCGGTATAATAGGCATTTGAATAAACCGCAATTTCTACTTTTTCAATTGATATGTTTATTTTTGTTTTTGTATGCTTTCCATTTAATTATTCAAAAGCAGGTTTTAATGTAATTAATTATATGGTTGAAAAATAAATAAAAGTCCAAGATTTTAATGAGTGTGTATCTTCAACTTTTTACCTTTGCTCATAAAGAATAGATACGTTCAGCATGTTTTTTTTGAAGTCATTTATCTAGTATTAGGAATTTTAAATTAAGAATTTGTATTTTTAATAGCTATTTTTCATAAAGGGAATGAAGTTGTGTGGTGTAATCAGGGGTGTACGTAGGATTTTTTGACGGGGGATATCATCGTCTTTACTCAATGCGGGGCGAAACCCCGCGAAAATTTTTGAAAATATTGAGAAAATATACCCTAAAAAATGCATTTCACGATCTTAGATTTTAAATTTTTCAATTTTTACGAAACATTTTTTGATTTATCAAGTCAAAATCAAATTTGGAAACCTGTTGGGAGGGGACATTCCACCATGTCTCCCCCTTCTTACGCCATTGGGTGTGATTGAATTGCATTTGAAAAAATGTATTTCAAATCCATTTTTTTCAATTTGCTTTTGGTTATTTTATTACAATCATTTGAAGGCTTTGACCAAATTTGGTACCACAAACATCCTCACACTCTATTTATTGAAATTTCCTAATGATTGACAAAAACGACATCCATAGATAACAAACCATTTTTCGAATAAGTGTACATGTTTTGGCTAAAAATTTCAATATGGCTTTTACATACAAAAAAACAAGATGAAAATAACAATCAGAATGAGAGAGCCCAAAGTTTCAATAATGATATCGAGAAATTGTAATGAAAAATATTCGTGTGCTAAACTATGTGATACTCTTGAATAGCGCCCCGAAGGTATATATTGCCCCTTCGATTCAAAATGCTGGCTTCCATATAGTCAAATACTTCAAATGGCAGCAGTTTTGATAAATTGAAAACATTATATAAAGAAACAAGCTGTGAACTCAAAGCGGAGTCGTGAATGTTGCAACCATTTGTTGCTACACTTACCAACTTGCCTCACGAGAAGATTAGTGGCGAATTTTTATAGCTAGTAAAATTGTTCTGAGATAGTGTTTAATGTATTTTTACTTTTGGCTGTTTCTTTGAATTGTAAATAATTTTTTTGAAATATTTTTATGTGGAGTTTTGCTTTAAAAAAAACCTTCATGTGCTGTAGTAATTTCCCAAAAAGCTAGACGTACACTCTTAACAGATTGCATACATTCTTTAGATTTCCAATAAATATATGTTTTCACACAAATACATGAAAATATGGCAAGACATTTGTAGCAATACCCTAAAACAAATTGAGCATTTACACTAAAATTCCTAAGTTTTAAAAAAATTACAAAAATTCCTCTCACTTATAAATTCGAAAGAGTTCTAAAACTTCCTTAAAGATTGCTTAGTGTTATTGGTTATTGATATTGTAAAATTTGCAGGTATTTGACTATAAACATTGCTGATGCTGATAACAAAATTCATTGATTTCATGTCTCTATTGCATATCAAAATATATCATGGTTTGTTATAAAATACAGAGTCAGAGGGATATTGCCATTTGCTTAAGGCAAATTCAATAAGAAATTAAAAGAAGACAATAACACATTGTCACTCTGCAAATTTAGGGAAATTAGTTTTATAGACGATTTCTTGAATCATCTTTTTCGATAGACAATAGATCAATTCCTTTCCAATTCCATATAAGATTGGTGTTTGGACAACTTAATTGGCAGTATTCATAGTCAGGCATTGTTGCAGTTTTCAGAAATACAAGCCTACACTATAAACAAACTAGCAAAACTAGTTTTAATTAAAAAAATTATATTAGGTAAAATACACTTTTTGAACTAGCAGAGAATTTTTGCTACTTAACTTTATTAATATGAACGGTTTAATAAAAAATGTTGATGAAATTTTACATGAAAGCAGATTTAACAAATTAATTTCAAAAAAGATCAATCGATTAATGGAATATTTTTTAATGGAAGAGGCTCTTACATTTAAATTCAAATATTTGTAGCCAAATGAGCCAAATGATTATGATGGCAAAATCCGGTAATCTAATATTGTCTTGAAAAAGCACCCATTTTCAAAAACTTGTGTTTGCTTGTGCAAAAAAAATGTACTTGATTACCTAAAAATTTTCTAATTGGATATAGCATAATGAAAAAAAATCAAAGATATGTAGCTTAAATACCAAAGAATATACCAGTTTTCAAGAAAAACAAAACGCTTTCAAAATTTTAATTAGGTATCTAATTGTTCAAAGAAGAAGTTTTAACGTCATCATTAGTGAAGTAAAAATGGACGGTTACTAAAACTACAATGAAAGCTAATTTAATGTACGTATCGGAAATGAACACAATATACTTCCATTATGCCAGTAATTTGCTAGATGATTTAATAGTAATTCTAATTCAAAGAATATGATAGATTCTTACTGATAAAAACAATAAAAGAGAAATAAAATTAAACATACGAAATAAATACACACATTTTTCAATTTTTTTTAAAATTTAATCTCCAGAAAATCCAATTTGATTCAATAAAAATGTTTAATTATTAATGACTAACTTACTTTACTCTTGAAGGAATTTGAACCACCAATTATGTGGATTTGGAAATTTATTTGAAATGTTTAAATATCATTTTTGCTTAAATAATAAGAGTGAAGAATTTGTTTTCAAATTGTCCCTAATAAGTCTCCCCATTTCTAATACTTTGATCTCTACTCATTAATGTTTTAAACTTACTACTAGAAATGTCACTACAAAAATATTATGTTTAATTTCATTTCATAAACACACTTCAAAATGCATTTGAAAAAAATTTTCATTTTTAAATGATATCTGTAGTGAATTGGAGATAAACTATTTGCATTAGATGTTTCATTTGCTATAAAATTTTATCTTGTTTTTAAATCTGACGCACAAAGAGTATGTTTGCCTGATGTTTACATCATGGAAATTTAGAAAGTCATGAAAAACGCAAAAATTTGATGCAAATCAGAGCCAGTCCAAAGGAATTTCATTGGAAAAATGTCAAAAGTATTGATGGTATGCATATTCGTATTGATTTCACNTGATAAAAACAATAAAAGAGAAATAAAATTAAACATACGAAATAAATACACACATTTTTCAATTTTTTTTAAAATTTAATGTCCAGAAAATCCAATTTGATTCAATAAAAATGTTTAATTATTAATGACTAACTTACTTTACTCTTGAAGGAATTTGAACCACCAATTATGTGGATTTGGAAATTTATTTGAAATGTTTAAATATCATTTTTGCTTAAATAATAAGAGTGAAGAATTTGTTTTCAAATTGTCCCTAATAAGTCTCCCCATTTCTAATACTTTGATCTCTACTCATTAATGTTTTAAACTTACTACTAGAAATGTCACTACAAAAATATTATGTTTAATTTCATTTCATAAACACACTTCAAAATGCATTTGAAAAAAATTTTCATTTTTAAATGATATCTGTAGTGAATTGGAGATAAACTATTTGCATTAGATGTTTCATTTGCTATAAAATTTTATCTTGTTTTTAAATCTGACGCACAAAGAGTATGTTTGCCTGATGTTTACATCATGGAAATTTAGAAAGTCATGAAAAACGCAAAAATTTGATGCAAATCAGAGCCAGTCCAAAGGAATTTCATTGGAAAAATGTCAAAAGTATTGATGGTATGCATATTCGTATTGATTTCACGACTGGTACTGTCTATTAATGCGAATCTTATATTGTGCTTTATTACATACTGACGCAGATTTAAATCATGCAATCTAATTCATTTTTCTGAGAAATCTATTGTATATTCAACACTATTTGACGTTGTATATGAGAAACTAAAATATTTTTGTAAGGAAAGTGAAAATTCCCAATCAACATAATAAAATCAATTCCTTTCTTAATTTTATATTAATTTCATTTTAAAAAATATATTTTTATGAAATCTGGAAAAATGTTGAGTTCAAAATAATATTTAGAAACACAATCTCATATGTGTTAAAATTTATAATTATAATAGTTTTAAATATATAATAACAAAAAACGAAAACAGAATCATTGATATGCACGGGAAAGAGCAAACAGTTCGGAGAAAACTGGTTGAAGAAGCAGATGGACAAATGACCCAAAGTAAGTGATGAACTATGCAGAACAAAGATTAGACAGTACGCTAACTAATAGTAGGGTGTACGAAATGCGGCGAATGAGTATTATTAAAGACATGCAAAGTTAGGAAATATGGTGTATTGGACCTTGAGTAGATTAGAAGCAGAGTAGTTCGTGAAAGAGAAAGAGTGAGAACGGTAATAGACACAACAGTGCCAAAGAACAGGAAGGTAGAAAGATATTGTGGACAAGTACAATGAGTTTGCAGAGGCAATAGAAAGATTGTGGAAATTCAGGAAAATTGAAATTGTCCTGTTAGTTGTTGATCAGTAAGCAAGAAGCATAAGAGATACTTGGAGGCGTTAGAGTTACCAAAGTGAGAAGACAAAGTGAATAAAAGGCAGCACTGCTATTATATTTCAAGAAAAGCTGAAAATTGGAACATGAATTGAAGACTCTTTATACTTATGAGCATTCCATCAACTTCCACTAATTTCAATGAAGCCTGTAATGCAATTGCTAAAATGACCTAAAATTCATCAGGTTTATAGTAAAATTAATTTTGATACGATTGAATGAATTATTATACCAAATCCAGCACATTTCTGTTATATATAATGAGCACATGTTTAATCAATTTAGTACTGCACGGGGATAACCATATTGCCACACGAATTCGAAAGACATCAGAATTACACTTAATTATATTTATGAGCTGTTCTTAATATCTTCTGATATCCACGCGGTATTCTTTTTGGAAAAATTTAGAATTTCCACTGGAAAAACCCTTATGCTTAATGTCATGTCAGAGCGAATTCTTGATATTAAATTTTGCTTTTATCAAATTTGTATTTTCTCTATTTTAGTAGGGATGTTTAAATGGGAATGGAAATGCGGATAATTTTTCTTAATGTGAAGTCATTTTCCACCAGAAATTAAATCAGGTTTGCGTGTGGAAATGAAATTGTCTTCCATTTTCATTCCATTTCCGCATCTATTTTAAAAACACTTCCATAATTTTCCAGATCTTTACATAACTCTTAGAACTAGTTGTTGTGGCTATGCAGGACAAGTATTTTACTGGTTCCTGTCCCACTTAGATTCATTGGGTTTTGACCTAATTCTGTACCAGCCCAGCCTCGCCAACTTTTGAAGCTTTTGGAATACTCTTGAACCTGACCTCAACCAAGGATATTTCAAATTAATTATTTCAGTAAATCACATTTCCAGACTTTTTTTACAATAAACGTGCACTTTTAGAGAATATTTCATGCAGTAAACTGTAATCATATTATTGAGTTGTTGCTACACACTAAAGAAATCTACCGATATATTGATAATACCAAATTATTAACGGATATTAG
Source organism: Hofstenia miamia (assembly GCA_900660155.1). Classification (NCBI taxonomy): domain Eukaryota; kingdom Metazoa; phylum Xenacoelomorpha; order Acoela; family Hofsteniidae; genus Hofstenia; species Hofstenia miamia. Next base: position 101,531 of record CABFPE010000839.1, read on the forward strand.
ATGTCACAAATGGGACTGGACGCAGTTTTGGAATTTTTCGAGGCATACGCTACAGTTTCCATATTTAGGCTAGTGTTCTGCGGCCGCTTCTGCTCCTTTAGCAGGCCATAGCCGCGTCCATAGATCGACTATGGCCAAAGATTTTGTTTTACGACTAAAATGCCAGCAAAGATTCATTTCTAAAAGTACTACTGATTATTAATCCCTGTACAAGAGTCTTAATTAATACGGAAGGTTGCATTATGTCTCCAATTTGACTTAATTATCAGACATTTACATGCTAGACTTGCAACACAAAATGGATGTGAAAGCTTGTTTATTGGATGATTAAGCACTATTAATAATAAAAGAAACGGCTCAGCTTAGCCCATGTTAACGAACTTTTAGTTATTGGCTCACTTAAAAATTTTTTAAAATTAGGATGAACAATTTGTTTCCATGATTTATATTTAAATTGTTGTTTTCAAAACTTAAACATTTTCACTGTTTCCTTTAATTGTTCGAAGTATGGGCATGTTTGAATCCTTGTATTGAACTTAGTAGTAGTAAAAATTGTTAACTACTGCAAAAAAATCATGGCTAACGGCCGGCTATTGCTAAAGCTTTTTGTGTCAACGGCAGACTATGTCCAAGCCTTTTGGCCAACAGCCATCTAACTACAAAATTTATTTTGCACGATCGACTACGACTAAGAAAATTGAATTGACGCAGAATCCTAATTTAGGCATTGAAGCTAGAACTGATTTGACTGTAACAGTGTGTCGAAGCAAATACTTAGTCAGTGTGGTTTACGTTAACAAAATTTTGAAGTTGTATTCACCATGCGTTCTTTTGAATTCTCTTGTTCGGAGAGATTACACAAATGGAAGAACTTTTTAAGACTGACTAGTCTGATAGTTTGGACAAATCTCTTCCTATTTTGGAGAAAGTGCTCAACACTCTGTATGATTCAAACTTATTTTGGCTATTATAAACATTTTTTATTGCTCTTAAAATATTTATTTTTCCTCAAGCACATTTAGGGTGTGTTTAACATTTTCTTTGGTGCTGAGAATGTCAGATTTTTTGAATTTTCATTTCAACAAATTTCAATTATATTTCAATTCCACAAAATTATTTTCATTTCTATTTCCATACTGTGAAAATGGAATGGAATGGAAATTTCCACTTCCATGTGCAACCCTGCATTAAATAAAGTAACCATCAAGAAATTTTCACAGTTAATTTTTTTTGAAAGAGACTTGGTGGACAGTTTCCTGAAGATAACTATGCCAACTATCTCAAAAGTAATCATTTTTCATTTTATGGTTTTGATTCAAACCCTCCTTGATGATGGGGACGATAATCTGAAGTGATGAATATAATCTCTACATGACGGTTCAGCCAATAAATTAGAATTCTGAAAGTTTTCATTGAGAAAAGTTAGTTAAGGAATGAAAAATATATTTGAGTGGACTAAGGATTACGGTGACAGAATTCTGAATTGGTTTTTTGAAAATAACCAGCTTAATAAAATATTTCTTAAAATCTGAAGGAAAAAATTTGCTCATATCCCACAAGATTATTTCAACAATATAGTTCAAATCCTGCATGACTTTTATAAGCATTAATTGTATATTTGAATATTAAAAATTTTGTAGAGTTGAGGAAGTTTTCAATGCCAACGTGTCAAGTAACAGCGATATTGCTATAGTTTTGGAAGACATTCGTTTGAAAGCGCACTCATTGAATTGTGTACAGAAGCGGTGTTGTTAATGTAATGAATGAATTGTTGTCTATGTTATTTCAAAGAATAAAAGACTAACAACTAATGGTTGGATAGATTTATAGTTGTATATCTTTGATTCATGTTTGCTGTTATACAATGGCGGCAGATGGAAATTGATTTTTGAAGTGTTTGACAAAAGGAATTCTTCTGCTGCTAACAGACATTTTAATTTCTACGTCAGCCGAAATGGAGGCTGAACGCCTATAGCACATTGTTGAATTGTGACCTTAGGTATGTTTATGATGTCCTTTATTACATTTGACGAAGATCTGTTTGAATTTGTGATTCAAATTCACTTAATACCTGTCAATATAAAGAACTGGGAAAATAATAATAAATAGCAAATGGATATAACTTAAGAAAACTGTAAAAATACAAAATAAATGCTTTCTCTCAAGAGTTTGCGGAGAATAATATATTTTGGAATTAAGATCATATTTGCCATTATCGTAGCACACAGCATTTTCTTCAAAAAATAATGTTTTTCTCAATTCTTCTTTTGCATATTGAAAAATTTCTTTAAAAAATTATGTTTTTTTTCAATTTTGGGCCTTAGATCGGATGTGCATTATCCGTAAGAACAGCGGCTTGTGCAGCAACTGTTGCGGTTTTGATAGAACTGTAAAAAACAATCAGATATTGGAAACCGTAAAAACTATTCGATCAAGAACTTAGAAAAAATCCTAGAAATCGGTTTACGAGCAAACCCTAAGAATTCTTTAAATGAGCTCTTGCAAGGTCTTTGAATTAGACTCGCAGGATTGAAATTTGAGCACCAAAAAAGAAAACCTAAAAGTTGAACCACTTAAATTAATAGAATACATTTTAAATGAGAATGACAAATATATAACAATTCATGAAAATGCATTATTAATCTTATCTCCTATATATATATATATATATACAAATATACATGTAGTATGAAAAATGCTTGAAACAAATTAAGTTTTTTAGAAACTGCATATTTTTGTGTAAACTATTTAACATTTGACATTGTTGTGTAAAATACTGTATATAAGCACATCTCATGTATCTAAAAAGGATAGAAGAAATAAAAATGTTTGCACACACAAGAAAACAAATAGTAATTTAATATTTTTAGCGATTCCAAATTGAACAAAGCAATTTCCAGAAATAATTTATCGTTTTAAGTAACTTTACCCCACTGTATATATATATATATATATATATAGTTGGCCGCAAAAAAAATGAGACTGAACACCTATTTTTTCACGCTTTGTGGAAACGTATTGAGACGTTTTAGAGGAAAACTATAAAAATAAAAGACAACGAGAATTTTGTGAACTTTAAAATGGTCAAACAAAAAAGTTAATTAATTAAACTGGTACTTCATAATTTTTTGAAAACACTTACCAAACAAACTATTTTGCTTTGCAAAGTTTCTACTTGATTTCTTCGGAATGGAAACGTTGGAACAGCTTGAAAACGCCTTTGCGACATTGCAAATGTCTCGATCAACTTATTTTCGAAAGCTGAAAAAAATTCGACAAAGAGAATCTCTCAAACGAAGAAAGGGAAGTAGACGCCCTCGAAAAATTATTGGAAAATTCATTCAGAAAACAGTCGCAATCGCTCTCAAAAATCCCTATATTTCTGAGAAAAAAATTGCAAACCGACTTCAAACTGAAGCCGACATCTCTGTGCATGAAACCACAGTTCAGAGAACACTGAAAAAAAGTGGAGTTACAAAAATTGGCAGAAAAAATCGACTTCTGATTACAAAAGAACATCAAGAAAAAAGATTAAATTTCGTGAAAGATTGGAAAGACTACACTTTTGAAGATGTTTGGATAACTGATGAGTGCGTATTTCAACTACACAGAAGCAAAGTACAAGTGTGGTCGTCAAAGAAATGTCCAAGACCAACAAAAGCGGTTCCAAAGTTCTACCAAAAAATTATGGTTTGAGGAGCACTTTCCTATCGTGGGTTTTATTTGAAAATTTTAGACGGAAAAGCCACAATCGACAGTCAAAGATATTGCCAAATTATAGCTGAATTTATGCCTTATGCTGATGCTTTATATGATGATGGATGGATACTCCAACAGGACGGAGCAACCCCGCACACGTCAGCAAAGACAAAAAATTGG
>CABFPE010000839.1:130555-147922 GCA_900660155.1 Hofstenia miamia
TATATATATATATATATATATATATATATATTCCTTATTTAACATGGTCAATGCAACCTTAACTTCTATAAATCTACAGAAAACAAAATTCTTAGTTAACAACCATTCCTGATCTCTTTTCAAAAACAAACTTTTAAGCCGCTTAGCGAGGAATTTTAAAATCATTTTAGTGGACTAAAATTCTCAGAAAAAACAATAATCTGAGTTTCTATAGTAAATCAACCGAAAGTGATTGAAATATTCTATATCTGCTACTGCAGGACACCACTCCGCAATGATCTCTAGCTATGCATCAAGAATGGTTCAAATGGTAAATTACCTCCTTACACAAATTCAAAGACTGGGTCACAAGTCAGGAAAATATGCAAGTCAATAAACAAACATCGTTTTCATAAAAACGAAACAATGTCTCCGAAGTTCATTTAGCTAGAATATCAATACTGGTGTTAATATTCTCATGAAAAAATGCATAAAAATCGGGTCTAAAATAATTCAGTAAATTTTGTGAGTGAATATCAAGAACGGCAATTTGGTGTAATTAGTGAAATTTCTTGAAAATTAAGCAGTTCCTTTTCTCATAATCCCATAAGCATACTCATTACATTTTATCAAAATCTGTCCAGGCGTTTCTGAATGTATAAATAACAAATTTTTTAATGAGTTAAAGCACAAATCATTATTCACAATACTTTGCATTGAAAAATACTTAAAGTTTAGAATATAAACAAATGCCGATTAAGAATTTTCACCCGAATGCGTTTCAAAGGTTTAAGATTCTCAGAAGATAAAGATATCCTGAGTTTTAACTTATTGAAGCTTAAGTTTTAAAAGTCAATATAATCCTAAGAACTTCACAGAATGCACAAGCTTGAATAAAAACAAGAAAAAAGAAGAGGAAATTGCCCTTAAATTACAAACTTTAGTCCTGCTTAGGTGTTAAGAAGATGTTAGCAACTTCAACAAACACTAACTATCGTAGATTGTTGGCCAAATTTTATTGCAAATTAACTACAATTATTCTTTTATTAAGATTTGCTTCTTTAGCTATTATGGAGTCGCGCAATAGGAGCTTGTACTCCCCCTCCCATTGTTCACTTTTATTGCACATTTTATATTATAGATATGGTAGATAGGAGCGGTCAAAACAAAGTTAAATATATACTATTTTTCAAACATCCAAAACTGTTTTCAAATGCAGATTAATTTTCAAAAATATATTTTGGTGTTCAAATTTTCCATATTAATTTCTACTAAAGTTACAGTTCGGGTATAGATTTTCTAGTTCGGGTCTGGTATAAAAATTTGGACAGATTCCAACTCTCTACGGGATTAGGGTGTTTCACGAAACCGTACTCTTACGGGACCAGGACATAAAATATATGGTGCCGCCGTTCTCTCAGTAGTGTGCAATTATATTTGGGAAAAGTGACATTCATCTGCAGACATACGGGTTAAGTGTATTGATACAAGCCACAATATTTAGCTCCAAATATCTCTGGTCAGCAGAAATAAGTTATGGTTTTTGGAGTAATAAGGAGTTTTGGCAAAGCTGGATAAAACGATGGATGGAAAGCAATAGCAATATATTGACAGCTTGAGGGCCCATATCTAGTCACTACTGGATCAAGATTACCTTTTGCAGTAAGAAAATCAACTTTGTTATAAGTCAAAGAAAGTTTTGGAATTTATGGAAAGCGAAGGAGTTATGTTTCAGTCAGACTGGCCAGTGAAGTCTCCGGACCTCAATCACATTGAGAATGAATGGGATCAGTTAAAGAAAATGGTGGATTATAGCAAGATATAAATCATATATGTTCAGCAATAAATGAAGATTTTCTTAACCATTCCCTACAGGTACATTGCTAGCATGTATAAATCGATACCTAAAGGGTTGACCTATTAAATGCTAAAACACGTTTGTTTCACTTGAATTTTATTCTGTAAGTGTTTCCATTATTATTGTTAACAATATTTAGATAGTTTGTTTTTACATCTTAAGTATGAAGTTTATGTTCAAGGCTGTATAGGCCGGTACTTTCGTGGACTTCAAAATATCGTGTGAAAGGTTATAATTAGATAAAGTATTATATACGAGTCATAGGAAAAAACATTAAATTAATAGCGGTTGTTACTATTTTTTCCTTAAAATATCACCTGTCAAAGTGTAGACCATCAGTAACGAATGTAATCTATGATAACGTAATACTGACATTTTGAATTGCGTTTATTGTTCAGACTGGATAATAACTTACAGGAATTTCAATTGTTTGATGTTCAAATGTAATCTACAGGCAACAATTTATACGCTTAATTTCATTTGATACGATAATTTTAAATTGATTCAAAATTAGAAAGGGTTACAAAAACCAATTAGCATAAATGATTAATTTAGAAGCATGCAGAAATTAATACTTATATATAAATAGAACGTAGCAATTTAATATCATTAGCAGCATTATGTTCGCCATTAGGAAATGAGACAATTCAAATTGCTAAGACTATATCATAGATTTTTATTCAAAAAGTTAATATTTTTTATTATCTTTTTTCAACAAATTGCATTGTTTAAAATACGATATTGATTACAACTTCTCATTGTAATCATTTATAGGAGTAGTACTAGTATTAAAGAGACTTTACTATCTGTATTTCCGGCAAATACTTATAATTAGGGCAACCCAAAAGTTAATAATGTTAATAAGGTTAAAATAGGGTTAAAATTAGTCTTGATAGATTAAAAAAGTCAAAATTTCTTTTTTGGGTTAATAAAGCTGTAAGAGTATTTTCTATTTTGATGTAGTTAGAAAACATATAGAAAACTTAATTCTGGATGAATTTTCGGCTACATATTTGATAATAAATATTAAACGATACTCTGCTACACTAGTACAGGCGGTTGAACTTCAAAAAAGCCTTAAGCAATCGCTCATTTCACCTGCTTAATAAAATCTTCTACAGAACTGCCAGCCCACCAGCTGCTCAGTCGAACGAAGCTTTTCGCCACTAAACAAACTGTTTGCGAACGATAGACGTTTTTTGCATGAAAATATATTTAACTACATTTCTGTTCATTACAATCACGCCGGACAATAAGAAACATTATTTATTTATTCTTTTTGTTGATTTTATTACTTGTTTAAACACAATTAAGAAAAGACTGCTTTTGGTTTTAAAAGTTAAAAAATAAAGTTTTAAATTTGTTAATTTTTAGGTTAAAAATGGGTTGCCCTACTTATAATTGTACTTAAAATTATTCAAATAATGATAATGAAAGAACTTAGTGAACATAAAGGCAAGTGCAAATAGTTTGACGAGCAGGAAGAAAATGACACACAGGAAAACGTAGTTATCACTTAGCAAAATATTGATATGAAAGTCATTTGATAAAAATAAGGGATCCTTAGAGACCAGATAAAACGTCGTATTTCAAAATAGTTTGCTATGCTTCTGTGAGTATAAGTTCGCAATAGAAGTGACCCGATAGTAATGTGGCCTATGAAAAAGGATCAAAAACTGAAAATTTTACATAAATATTTTCCGTGCATGCATATATTATCAATTAGTCCTTTATGCCATATCATTAGTCACTGCATAAAACTAAATATCTTTCCATCAATATTAAAATTAGCTAATATTACTCCCATATATAAAAGAGATAACCCGCTAAAATGTTGCAATTACCGGCCTATTTCAATCATCTCGTCTTTTGCAAAAATCTTCGAAAAACTAATATTTGATCAAATAAACACTTATCTCCATAACGAATCAATTCTTTCGAATTCTCAATTTGGCTTTCGCAAGCTCACTCCATCTCTAATGCTTTACTTTACGCTACTGAAAATTGGAGATCTTATCTCGATAATAACAATTGTCACATCTATCGATTTTTCCAAAGCATTTGATTCCATTGATCACTATATTCTTCTTAAAAAGTTAGAATACATTGGTTTCGACTCTAATAGTATAAATTTATTAAGGTGCTACTTTAGTGATTGTTTTCAAAGAGTTAANTGAAATATGTGCTCTCATGCCTGAAATTATCTCAAAGAAGAATAATCAAGATGTTGAAGATCTTGAGAAAAGCCTGATGGAGAAATGGTATGATATTCTTCCAAGTCCATCAACTTTTAAAAGTGAATTGTTAAGATGGAAGCACTTGTGTTCTTCTCAAAATCTTGTTGAAATTACATTATGTGATTTAATTCACTATCACACTTGCTTAATGTTCTACCCCAATATTCGTGAACTTTTAATGATACTGGCTGTTCTACCAATTGGCAGTTGTGAAGCAGAACGCACATTTAGTTGTGTGCGTAGAGTTCACTCATTTCTTCGCACATCACTCACTGGGGATAAATTATCCCCCATTCATCACAATAGTGTGCCACTTTCGACAGTAAAGATTTTGGAGAAATTTATTGCAAGACACCCACGACGTCTACAATCACAGTCACTTTTCACTGACTAAATATTTTCTCCTGCTACAGTATTTTCTACTTGTTAAAGATTTTTGTATAAATACAATCTGTTAATAGAAAATGTTTATCAAAATGTAGATTATTTTATGTGTATGTAAATGATTACAATAATTTTTTTTGAATAACCTAAACATGAAAAATATTAAAAATAACCTTAATGTTTCTACATAGATAATGCATCCAGCCACCCCCTTATGAAATTCCTAGATCCGCGCCTGCTGTGAGTATAAGTTCGCAATAGAAGTGACCCGAGAGTAATGTGGCCTATGAAAAAGGATCAAAAACTGAAAATTTTACATAAATATTTTCCGTGCATGCATATATTATTAATTAGTCCTTTATGCCATATCATTAGTCACTGCATAAAACTAAATATCTTTCCATCAATATTAAAATTAGCTAATATTACTCCCATATATAAAAGAGATAACCCGCTAAAATGTTGCAATTACCGGCCTATTTCAATCATCTCGTCTTTTGCAAAAATCTTCGAAAAGCTAATATTTGACGAAAGAAACGCTTATCTCCATAACGAATCAATTCTTTCGAATTCTCAATTCGGCTTTCGCAAAGCTCACTCCACCTCTGATGCTTTACTTTATGCTACTGAAAATTGGAGATCTTATCTCGATAATAACAATTGTCACATCTATCGATTTTTCCAAAGCATTTGATTCCATTGATCACTATATTCTTCTTAAAAAGTTAGAATACATTGGTTTCGACTCTAATAGTATAAATTTATTAAGGTGCTACTTTAGTGATTGTTTTCAAAGAGTTAAGGTAAATGGTATATTTTCTAACTGGGGTAAAACTTACAAAGGTGTCCCACAAGGTACCATTTTAGGGCCTCTATTTTCTTGTTGTATGTAAATGATTTAAGTGGCAATTTAAGCAATGATTGTGGAATAGTGCAGTATGCTGACGACATGTGTATTTACACATTTGATAATCAAATAGAAACATCAATTAGTAAGTTAGAAATCAATCTTTCCCAACTGCAAAAATATTTTAATATGCACCATTTAACTGTAAATCCCTCTAAAACAGAATTCTGTGTTATGTCTCACTTCCACAAGGATAACCAATCACACATTTTAAATTTTTCGGTGTCAAAAATTACCCAAGTCGAATCTTTCAAATATCTTGGAGTAACAATCGATAATAAATAATTGAACTATTCAAGTCACATACGCATAGTATTACGCAAAATGGCAATGGGAATTAAAACTATTTCACATGTAGGCAATTTTATAAATTCCAAAATGAAATCGATGTTGGTTAACTCTATAGAATTAAGTCATTATAGATACTGTAATGTTTTATTTAATGACATGAACCACTCATGTTAATAAATTAAATAGACTCACAAATTATATAGGCAGCAAATATCAATAATGATAATTACTCGACTAGGAGCGACAAAAGTTGATATTCTAATCATGACGATGCTTCACATTTCATAAGATACTTTTCATTAATAAAATTTTGGGATATTTTAAATCAGCGTTCACCTTACAGTAAACTCCAATTTCCATTATATGCGCATTCAACTTAGAATTTGAGGACTTCTAAATTCAGAAAAGTGAACTTTAAAAAACATTTTCTTAAAAAATCATTTTTAGACTCAACAATTGAACTATGGAATAACTTACCAATCGAAATAAAAAGAATTAAAAGTTGCATGAAATTTAAAAGTTCAAATCAATGACTACCTCCGTAAGCAACACATCCCTAAAATCGGTTCTACGTAATGGAAATTATTTCAGTTTTTCCAAAAATATCATTAGTTAAAATAATTAGCAATAAACTGTGTAAACTGTAAATTCTGCATCGATGTTTTTGTTGTTGTGTTTTATTGTATTTGTACTTCATGTTATTATTGACGCACTAAGTGTAGTATTAGAACCTTTTGTTGTGGTGGTTAGTTATGCCAATGTACTACACTTAGTAACAGCAGTGAACTTTTTTTATACATACAATATTTTTACATTATCAATAAAGATCAAAACCAAGAAATAGCCAGCTTGAAAGTTATAATGATATGGTAATCCAATACTTATGTGTGATATGTCATTTAAACTGTCCAAATTCTTGTATTCAATGTTTGTCATGCAAGAAATGGGTTCATTTTCAATGTGCTGGTACTAATAATCCTAACAATGTTATACAATGCTGGTGCCCTAAATGTCGTCCATCTACAGCAACTTTTGATCAGCTCTCATTAGTAGGAAAAAGTCTCATTCAAGATTTTGATAAACTTAGACTGAGTGATTCAATTTCATTTGATAATCCTAGTAGTTCCGAGCCACCTAACCACGGTCTTTCTTCTCTTATCGAAATTTACAAATCTCATGTTCCAACAATCCACTACATCCCAAAAAGTGTTCGCTTAGAGTGGTCTCGTGTCCTTGTTTCGTTACTGAATGGCTGTCTTTTGAATTCTAACGAAGAAACAAGCTAGATAATATTATTTGCTGTTTCTAAGTGCATTTTAAGAGCACCCAAAAGAGGTTGGAAAAAAGTAGAAACCCACTTGTTGAAATAATAAGGAATAGAATCCAAAGATGGCGAGAAGATGATATAGTTAATCTTTGGAAAGAAGGTGTTGATCATTCCATACAGAGATAATCAAAAGATTCTTCAAGTCCTGTTCAAATTCGAAAGCCGCTTCAGCTCTGTGAAGTTGGACAGTTCGGCCGTGCTGCAAAGGTCTTAATCTCAGCTCCTGACACAATCGAAAATTTCAAGAAGCTGAAAAAATTACATCCACTTGAAAATAGACCAACAAAGTCTGTTTCAGAATTCCCAGCATATCAAATGGATTGTGATACTGTCCTTAAAGCTTTAACAGCGTTCCCATCTGGCACTTCATCTGGTCCAACTAAAATGTATCCTGAACATTTTATTCATGCAATTAATTGCAGGGTTGCCGAACAATCACAGTCTTGTTTAAATATAATATCTCTCATGGTTAACTTGCTTTCTAACACCCTTTCTTTGCGGTGCTTCTCTTACTGCATTGTCCAAAAGATCTGCGGCATAAGACCAATTGCTGTTGGAGAAATTCTTCGTCGCCTTACAGCAAAATGCATTCTACGGCCATGTCAAAATGATGCTTTGAAATTTCTAACCCCTCGTCAGTTAGGTGTAGGAATTAAAAGAGACGCAGAAGCAATCATACATGCTACTGGAATCACCATGAAAAAATTTTGTGATCTATCTTCTTCAGGTATTCTTAAAATAGATTTTGAAAACGCATTCAATAGTTTAAGAAGATATTTTATGTTAAACCAATTAATAGAAAGACTTCCCGGCCTTCATGCGTTTGCACACTTTTGCTACCAGGAAAATAGTTTTCTTTTCTATAAAAATAAATGCATTTTAAATCATTCTGCTGTTCAGCTCTCTCCTTTTTGCTATTGGTATAATGCCCATTTTAGGTTCTATCAACGAAAACGTTCCAAACTTAAATCAGCATTCTTGGTTTCTGGATGACGGTACATTTGGAGGGAATGAAGAAGAGCTCTTTAAAGTTATAAGCATCTTAAAGTCGTTTGAGTCTATTCCAGGTTTAAAATTAAGACTTCACAAATATGAACTATGGTGCAATTCCGAGTTCAATTCTTTTGATGCCGAAATAACTCGGAACAACTCCGATGGAATTGAGATTCTAGGTTCAATGGTTGGTTCAAACCAATGCAAAGCTGCTCATATGCTCAAACGTGTTAATAAAGTTAAGAGAGTTCTTGATAAATTAGATATGCTTGAAGAACCTCATTGTGCTTACGGAATTTTACGAACTTGCTTTGGTTTTCCTAAATTCATTTATTCTATTCGCACAACATGTCCTTCCCCTGAAGTTGAAAGTGCTCTACATGAATTTGATTCTGCCCAACGTGATTCCTTTGAATTGCTAGTTGGCTCAGTATTATCTGAATCTGCTTGGAAACAAGCTGGGCTTCCAACATCATTATCTGGCATGGGCATTCGTCATATTTCAGATCTTCAAAAATCAGCTTATACTGGGTCATTATTTGCTTCAGCTAAGTTAGTGAGGGATCTCACTGGTATTGATCTACTCAATCTCCCTGAGAACAAATTCAATATTGATATGTCCAAAGAACTTCAAACATCTTCTCCAACTCAACGAAATCTTCAACGATTATTTGATAATGCAAAGTTCAAAACCTTATTTCTAATGCTTCTTCTCTTCGTGAGAAAGCACGACTTCAGTCCCTTTCATTGCCATATGCCGGTTTTTCGTTAACAGTTGCACCAATAAAGAAACTTGGCCTTCACCTTCGACCCGAAGAATTTCGTGTTGCTTCTCGTTATCGTCTTGGATTACAGTTATTTGCAACTGAACGCAAATGCTAATTCTGTTCTTCTGGTATTCAGGATATATGGGGTGATCACGCAGTTTCGTGCAATGGTAATGGTGATAGGATTAGTAGACATGATCGTTTACGCGACCTCTTATATTCTATTTGTAGTTCTGCAGGATTGGCACAAGCATGTGAAGAAAAGGGTCTAATATCAAGTAGTCTATCCAGCCCTGGCGATTTTTTCCTTCCTTCGTGGCTTGGCGGCCAACCTGCTGCCCTAGATGTCACTTTAACCACTTCTTTGCCATCATCAAATTTACGTCATGCATCTTCAGAGGCAGGTTACAGTATAAGCCAAGCAAACGAGAGGAAATATCCGACTCATGCAATTTCATGTGAAAAAGAAGGGATTCTCTTTGTCCCTCTACCAGCTGAAGTCTTAGGAGGATTGTCAAATACTGACATTAAAACAATGTCACGCATTTCAAAACTTGAACAATGTCAAAGTGCCACTTATACTGGTTTTTCTAACTCGTGGGGTCATCTTATGCAAAACTTGTCAATTACTCTTATAAAAGGCTCTTGCAACATGATGTTGTGAAGATTCGATTTCTTCATTTTTGAAGAATGGCTGCTCCAAGATTTTGAGTTACCAATAACTTCAGGCAACACCCAAGAAGGTTGTACTTACGTCAGAAAACTCAAGGTGCAAAGCACAATATACTGACAATATTAATCGTGCCAAAAGCCGATGATTTAACTTAATGTCACTTCCACACCAAACTGTAGAAAATTATTTTTACAAAGGCTATATATCTATACTTAATACTTCAATACGTAGGGAATTTTATCCTGTTAGTTGTTTAAAACCTGTAAATTTGTAAAAATGCCATTTTTATATTATTTTGTAAATTCTATGCATATTATTTCTATTATATTCTATTTATATATACTTTTATGTTTTACTGTATGTTAATTTACATGTAATGCTGCAAAATGTCAATGTCTGGGTGGTTGGTAGTATATATTTTAATTGCTAAGTTGAATGGCTGCTAATAAGAACGCCATCCCCAAGGCGACCCGAGATTTGGTTTTCCCGTTGATTCCGCTTGCTTGCCTTCATCGACTCAATACCCTCAACGGCTGTGTGTGTATTTGAAGTCACCAAAGCTTTGATATATTATGTGTCAAAAAATCTCAGTTTTCCAAATGCTAAATCATTTTGAATTTCCTTAGCATTATCAATTAGCTGCTGGGACAATAGTCTGAAATTTACAAATCAGTTGACAAATGAAGCTTTTTTCAACTGACAGAAATGTTTGAAACAACTGTGACTTTGATTTTAATCAATATCAGATATAATTTTCTAGTAGAACCTTCAATTGTCGTTCATCCAATATATATATATCTGTTAAATTTCTTCTAGTTCATAAGTCAAAAAGCATACCATAATAATTTTTCATTAACAAATTTCCATTCAAAATCTAGATATCGATCTTTTGTCACGTCTTATATTCAAGTCTATCATTCTAGCATACTTCGGTAATTTCGTGTAAATGTGAAGAGACCTATGTATGGTGTTCAAGTGTACTGTTTGAACTTTTATTGTTAGTTAAGCTATATTACAAAATATATTCAACGAAGCCCCCATCTGCATTAACTCAAGCTGAACTCTCTTCATTCAATCTTTTCAAGTGTGCTCTTTGATATAGATGAAATCTACGTTATTATTGCTTCTTGCATGCAATGCATGGGATTATCTTTATGCATTGCAGTGAGCAACAGCTTGTGATTGTAGTGAACATATATTAATAACGTCATTGACCTATAAAATGTTGGCGCAGGAGCATCTTACCTCGAAGTATTAGTATTTTAGTTCATCAATAGCCATCTGATCCATTAAGGCATGGTGAATTTCTAAGCAGTAGTGTTCATTGTTTATTGCAGAGTTGCAACCGTGTCACATGGTCAGAGATTTATTGATGGGTCAGCCGGGTCAAATATTCCTTACTTCGAAACATTAAAACTTTAAACTGTAATATATGAATTCAATCAAGAAATGAAATTTACGCTCTTCACACAAAGAGTTTGTTAAAAATAGAATAGGGTTATGTTAATAAAATATAAAATGTGTGCAAATAGAATAATCTTTTACAGTCTTTTATTTTAAATTGAGGGTTTGGACTTTGCTAGCAAATGATGTGTTGCTTCATTTCAATTTCCATGCAGATATCGTGTTAACAAAACGTGTCTCCGCAAATCAAACCTTATTCGGGTAGTATGGTTCACCAAGTCACACTTTGTGACTCGGTTACAAATCTAGTTTATTGTGTTTCAGGAGACCGAAGCAAAGTGAAAATTTCAAAAAGTAGAAATTTAAAAAGTAAATAATATAATAGTGCACAGTGGTTTTTTTATCACTCTCTATAAACTATTTCTGAGGATCGAGTACAATTTTGTTCATATATTTAAATTCGAAAATAATTGAGTATTTACCATTTTTTATGTCTTCTAAGGGGTGTCTAGGTGTGCTAGCTTTGGTTTTTCGAACAATTTCTGGCCACCATGGATTGCTCTCAGTGAATTGGAAGAATTTTTAACATTTTTATTTTAGTAAAAGTTGATTTTCATCGAAGTATTTGCTTAACACACTAGTTCATGGTAATAATAATATATAAACCCATAACAATATATACTTATTAGCTCATCTTTAGGCATAAAGAAAAATGTTTGGAAAATTTATTCAAAAATATTTTAAATATCATATGAAAAATGCTTGGCCCACTTTCTCATTATTAATCGCTCCTCTTGTAATAAAATCCTCGTAACATCTTTACTTTTAGATACATTTCTGAGTATAAATAGCCATTTTTAATCTAATTATGTAATTGCTTTTGAAAACTAAGGAATAAGTAGAATCTAATTCCCAATGCTTAATATTCTATTTCTGTTTCATTCAACTAAATTACAAACCAAAATGCAATTGAATGCCACAGACGTAAGCTCAATTCCACAGACATAGTTCACACATTAAGGTAACGGGTTTCCTTGGATGTGGTGAATCCATGAATTTATCTGCAACTCACGAATCAATAAATTCCGAAATTACTATATGAAAAACGAGAATCCTATTTCTATACAGTGTCACAGCCTCTGACTTTGCACACAATGGTCCTCAATGGACTTGGATAAATAAATATTGTTTCCATGAGATTTGGAACTCATTGTTATGTGAACCAGGGATGGAAGAGGCAGATACCTGTAGACTACCCACAACACTACCCCTGCCCCATATTGATCCAAGCTTTTCATTCTACCGCGCAAATTGCCCCAATATTTCTAGTATGACATTTTCATGATACTACAATATAATTGTAAAATATTTTGAATATTTCACTGTTTAGATGTAGAGGTGCTTGCCAGCTGCCAGAGCCACCACGATACCTTAAATTTAAAGTCTATCCGCCATCATGGTGAAAGGCTGGCTACCGGTGTGGCTGCGCAAACAAAGCATATACACAAGAATTTTTTCAGAATGTGCATTTTTCGGGCGAAATTTTGCATTTTTTAGAATGTGGCGAGATTGACACAAAGTAATCACCAATCTAAGCTATCACCTTCATTTTCCTTAATTAAATTTTATACACTAAAATTGCAATGAGGTAAAAATGTTATAACCCATCATGAACAGTTCAAGTAGACCTTATATTTAACCTAACCGCTTGAGCATGCCATTTCAACTAGTCATCGCCATATTACGTAAATTCTGGTGGCACACATCTACTTAGAAGATACAGACATTATTTCAAATATCATCTAGTTTCATTAAAATAGAAGCTTAATAAAAAACATGTAAGCTAAATGAAATTTGATTTTAGCATTTTATAAAGCCAATATTTTATGCACTATACAAGAACAGTTGCTCTATTTCCAGTGAAAGAAAAAAGTCTGTTGCTGATAAATAAAGTCGATATCAAGATTATTCTCTATCTTATTGAATAGAATCAAATTTTAAGTAAAAATCAGTTGTTCAAAATACGACTAAATTTCCTAATAAATTCAAATATTATCAGCAGGCAACAATGTTTCTTAAACATAATTTAAGATCAAAACGTTTTATATGTGTTAAGAAAAAGAAAATCGTTTTAAAGAAATCGTTCATTAGTGTTGCTACAGAAGGAAATTAAATGAAAGCCAGAACATCAAGGGTTTCGTATATATTAATATTGAAATTAAATATATTGCCTTCGCGGACGATATTACATTTATTGTGTCCAACTCTTGCAGTTTAGATACCTTAAATAAATATATTAAAGATTTTTAGTTACATTGACTATTAACAAGAAAAGTCCGTATATTCTCAGAGGGCGATTTATTGGAATACTGACTGCTCTGTCAACCACGATTCAATACACCTTTTATGTATTAAAATCAATTTAAAAGGAAAAAATGAAACTTTAATCAATTTTATTGCCAACCGAAAAATTTCTATCTATTGGAAGGCGAAAGCTCTCAAGGTCCTTTTAATATCTAAATTAATGTATAATTTACAATATTACCCATTGGTAATAGGAAATAATCCTGTACAAAAGGCAATGAATGATGCAGTGTGGAAGAGCACCAGCCACACACGACCAACGCCTTTACTGTATTGCAATTTTAAGCAAGGAGGAATTCAGATGGCCAACATACTCCACATGCAGATGTCTCATAAAATTAATATAATAAATACAATTATGAACTCGAAATGTCATCCAGTGTACAGCCTGTACTCAGAAGTTATCAGGTTAACGACATCTAAACAAAATCTTTTGGATATGATCTGCAACATTTCTATTACTAACTCTCTTCTGTTGCAAAACTCTACTCTGGCAAAGTACGCTTAAATTTATGCGGAGCCTTAAGTTTCAAATGAATCGATGCAATTGCAGTGTTGTGTTACCTAACCAAAATAATAATAAACGATTTTTCAATGGCGATGTCACTTTTACTGATCATATAGAGCCTTCTAGTTTATGTAATTTTATAATTAAAAAACGGGGAAAGACACTTCAGTTTAAATCCAAGTGTAAAGGCAAAATTTTATCTAATTTATTTTATGTAGAGGACGTCAAAACAAAAAGGACCATAGAAAAGGCGGTCGGATACTGGATTACGCCACAAAGTATCCTGATCAACATAGTAAATAAGATAAAGTGTGCAAAGATCCGTCCGTACTACAAAACTTTAATGTATAAGGTTCTATTAAACAGGTTCATCAATAAAGATAAATTCTATTACTCCAGGTTGATAGAGACACCATTACGTAGGTTGTGTAAAGATGAGAACGAAAACCCAAATCCTCTGATTTTTCATTGTAAAAAGAGAACAACTCCCTTTACTGAAGCTCGTCTCTCCAGTGAAGATCCCTTCCACCAGTTTCTTCTTTTCAAGAACTCCCTTCCCTACCTTTTGTAAGCTATTTTTTTCTTTACTTTGTATCTAACTTTTTATAATGACTGCTTATGCTCATGCTACTAGTGATACCCTACCAGACTCTGCCATTTAATGAAAGAAATCAATTCTTCAGAACCACTTACAATAACCTTGCAGTAAAAATCATTGAATTTTTCCGCAGCTTAGATCCTTAAATCATGAAGAGTGTCCAGATTTCGAAAACCATGTCTTCACCAAGGAATGGCACAATTAATACTAAAATCTCCCCAATTTATAGGTACACCAGAAATTGCAGCCGAGGTTTCCGTTATTTTCAATTCACCTATGGAAATACAGGCAAACGATTCTTTCCAACAGACAGTCAAGCGCATTCCGCTTATTGCAAAGGATGAGTTTCCAAAAACTTTTAGGATCCCTACTCAAAATTTATCCAAGACCTAAACTATTGTATTAAGAGCATAGCGCAAACAAGAGATGAAATTACTTAAGGAAGTATTACAATCTTAGGTATCCCTTTTTCTATAGTTGATTTTATTACGTAGCCAAAGGATGTTTTTTAGAGTATTTTAGTCATGACTGTACATACATTTTAAACTAACCTACTTCTTTTTAGATTATTCGTATCCATATGTTGTCTCTTTTTACTAGCCTCTTTAAAAAATAAGTACGTGTGTGTGTGTATGTTTGTTTGTCTTTCCTCCATTAGCTTATCTCCGCGTGTTTCTGTTTTGTCCCTTTTGTTCCCTCTTAGATCTCTTTAAGGTAAAATTCTTGTTATTCTCTTTTGTGTGTTAATACTTCGTTAATTGTTACTGTAAATAGCTGTACATATTGTATATACATGTTTGTCTGGTTGAGGCGTGTGGTGCTTTTTTTAGTACTGTGATGAAAAGGACTGCTTGAACACTGTAAATAGCTTTGTAATATTAGAATAAAAGAATCAGTCATTATTCTGAGTACACCTTTTTGTGTAGTAAAAAAAGGCGTGGGTGTTGGCAACAGTTGTCAACACTTCCATTGCTATTTTACTTTTCGCATTTTTGCATTGCTTTCGCTCTCCTGTAATTTTCCCGTGTTTCTTTGAAGTTTGTTGGTTTTCTTAAATTTCACCCTCTTTTGCTTACACCATCTCAACGAAGTTTTCACCTGTCCACTCTCCCCTCTTCAACCTGAAGCTCCCACCTGCCTCCATTTCTCCAATTGTAAGTTGTTTTGTTTTTGTGTATATCACTACAGCCTTTTCATTTTTAAAAATGTCGTCCTATGCCCAAGCCGTTACCTCGCACAAACGCGCTGGTGGTGCTCCTCTCACATTGCAGGCTCCTGAAAATATCGAAGAATTGAGCTTTGACACCAGCATATTCCAAAATCTCACTGCAACGTTCATTTTGCAGCTCCACCAGCAGGTCAAGATCGAATCCTTTTCTTTCGCGAGGCATATAACCAACTTGGAACCAAAATCTGTACCACAATCAAGAACGTTCACTCAGAAGCTCTCAACAAGATTCAAATTTCCCGTACTCTGGTCACTCCTCGACGCTCCTTGAGGCTTTTGCGAGCTCTACAAGTAATTGGCTCACCAAATGTTGCAGAAGACATGGCTGTCCTCTTTGAGAACCCGATCGAAATAGCAGGAAAATCGCTTGTGTCAAGGGAATGTGAGAAGAAGAGAGTACCACTAGTAGGCAAGAATGAATTTCCCAAAGTCTTTTGTATCAACATGTTGAATTTTCCAGCTACATGGGAACATAGGGATCAGTTTGCACTTCTTCAATGCTGTTCTGGTCTAAGAAACGTAGGACAAATCAAGAGCCTTGAGCACAGAAACAACTTCAATAGTGTGCAGTCTACTGTGTCTGTAGAAATTAAGAACTGGCTAGAACAAGCAAGCCTTCATGGATAGATTGAGGCAATCAAAGAACAAGGCGGTTTCGAAGCAGTGGAGGATCTCCGCATCATCTGCGACTGCCCCGCAATCACCATTTGCTCGACTTGCAATTATACAGGGCACTCCAAGTGCTATAAACATTTGCCATTACCATAGTGGGCCAGCGATGTCTGGTCTGCATACAAAACAGCAGGGCTGGAAGAGAGAATGCAGCGTCTAGAAAAGAAACTGGATGAAGCCTACAAGCTCAGACATCAGAAGAGGTTGATACAATTCCATCAACACCAACGCGCAGCCTAAAATCCCTGTCTGTCCCCGCGTCCTTAACCCGCCGTTACCACCTCCGTCACAACAGTGAAGGTTCTTATGCCTTCACTACACCCCAGAAGCGTAAGGTCCCGTCCCCAAAGCCAGCAGCCTTAATTTGCTCTAGGATGCCATTAGGCATTTTTTAATCCCACGCCCTTGAAAATTGTTGAAATTACCAGGCCTTCTATAATGTCATCTTCTGCGCTTAGGAACCTTGCCTCTTAAGTTTTCCTTGTACTAGCAAACTCAAAATGTTTCATATAGTTCTTTATTGCCCTCTTTTCCTTTTTGCCAGTGTTATGTTAAGAATAGTAAATTATAATACAAACGGAATTGCTTGCCAAAGCAAGATTTCAAAAATCATACACTCGAAAGCCCTTACTAAGCCCGACTATATATTTTTGCAAGAAACCAAAATCACTGATATTTCAGCTTCAATACAAAACCTCTTCAACAAAAAAGGCTTCAGTTATTTCATAACTAAGAAAACTACTGCAAGGAAAGAGGGCTAGTAACCTCGTGCAATAACAACAGCATGAAACTAAGTCTAAAATATCAATGCCCAGCAGCTCAAATTTTCTATCAAAAATCAAACAATTTAGTACTAATTTACCACTATTTAGGAAAGGAGGACTATAAGTCTACCATAGACTTTATAGCCTCCTCTCTTACCCAGAGGCACACCCAGAGGGGGAAGTGGGGGAACGTCTCGCCCCTCAACAGATAAGAGATGCTTCCATTTCTCATGAAATGTTTGCCTATAACCAGTAGCGTAGGCAAGGGGACATGTTAGAAAGTTCCCCGTCAAATTTTCAGAATTGCCTTTGAGTGGTTAAATAAAAAAAGTAATAAGAAATTGAAAACTGGAGTGGTGGAATGTATTTCTTAGTGTCCAATTCGTCAATATTTTAAAAATTTTTGCGGGGCT